>OY282560.1:10584362-10839362 GCA_958295665.1 Tipula vernalis | reverse complement strand
TCATTTTGAAAAAATCCAGATCGATTTGGTGGGACTCTTAGCACCATCAAATGGAAATGTGTGCATACTGACAATTATTGATCGTTTCACTCCGGGGAGTGAAGCTATTCCTCTTCAGGATGCCACCGCTCAAACAATCGCAAAAGGCATTATTGACCAATTTTATTGCTAGATTCGGTATTCCAATTGAACTAACTCCCGATCAAGGTCCTCAATTCGAATCTTCGTTATTCCAAAAATTGACCAAAATGCTAGGTATTCACAAAATAAGAACGACTCCATATCATCCGTGTGCGAGCACACTATTTAGCGATAAACAAACTAAAAGAGAAATCAAAACACGATCTAAAATATTTAGCTCACGGGACCTAAAATGGAATTTGGGATCTTGGATTGGAAGAATTGTCGTTGAAGGATTGTCGCGTAATGTTTGAGGAATTCTCTGTTTTAGTATGTCAATAATTATTAAAAAACCCAAATTTTTGAAAAATGTTCAAATATCTATGAATGATAGAATTTCTTCATCAAAACTTGAATTTTGAGCTGTAGCCATCTTAAAAACTTTCTAGTTTATTTGTGGAATACCATACCGTTCCCCTATACCGCAGAAATATGCAAATTTAAAAAAAAAAAAACATTTTCAGCCGGGTATTCGAGCTAGTTTTTATATATTTGTTAGGTTAGGTGCTAGCACCATTCAAATGAACTAAAAAAAACACGCTAAATTTTAACTTATTCCAAACAAATCTCAAAAAATACTGTTAGCTTCCTTTCTCAAAATACTTCGGCTTAAAATGACAAACACATTTCATAAATATCGATGTTAAGAATTTATATGAACCGTAACACGTCTGTTTGATCCAAAGATGTTTAGAAAATTTATGAATAAAACCACAGCAATCCTTCCATTTACCTAAATCTCTTTGTACGAAATTTCGCTAAAGTGTAGTTTCAAAAATAAACCATAGTCTCTATTTATGAAAAGTTCTACTACATATTTCTTAATTTGCTTAATTATTAATTCAGCAAATTATTACATTAAGCGAGGGTTTGGTGTACTATGATTACTCACTAACCGTTCGAATGTCGAGTGGTATTTTTTGAAATTGTTATAACAGGTAGACTGGATCTCTAATTAAAAATATATAATGTAAACGTATCCTGTATATTTAACCGATTAGCTAAGATTTATTACGATTATAAAACATTTGTATGTACAATCGATGCTATTCCGCAGACATTAACACATTTAATTGTGTGTTGCATAGTAAAAAAGCAACAAATTTTACAGTACATAACACAATTTTTATCTGCACTAAAACATTGAACAATTTACAATGAAATTATAATTTGCAAAAACCAACAAACCTATTTTATATTATGTATTTAACCGCCTTTATAAATTTCGCGCCAAAATACAAAACAAATAACAAAGCAAATAATTAATGGTTTTAGTTTATTCGCACAACAACAATAAATAATAATTAAACCGAATGCTAAATCATAACGTGTAGCTAATTTTAGCAAGTTAATTGAGTCGTTTCTTAATTTTATGAAGATTTGTTTTGTTTGTTTTGTGACTTATAAGCGATGTTGAAACATCGATGTGTGTAAGCCTCTGCGCGACCAATTTCCGGATTTTATGCATAGAGAGATATTGTTGTACTTGCCTACACATTTTTTGGAGTATAAATCATTATTTATTTATTGAACGTAAATCGTAACAGTCGTATATATCCAGAAGCTTGAGGAAGTTGTTTAAAGAATAAATCAATGACAATTACTTTGAAAAACCCACCAAAAATTTTTTTTTTGTATCTCACTTCACACATGAAATTACCCAATTCATATAATCGATTAAAACCATTCGGTACAAATTTATGTGTTTGACTTTTATTTTTCATCTATTAAATATAATTAAATTCCATTAAGCCGCTTACAAAAGACATACATACATAAGACAAAACAAAAATGTTACCATTCTTTCGCACGAATCAAAAATATTTTTGACAATAAAATTCTATTACATAAGAAGTAATTTGAGCTCAAATGTCGATCACGCAACTCTTACAGGTATTTTAAATGCGATATGCCTAACAACATATGTAGTTGCATGTTGGTATTTTCATATTTTATGTTTACTAACCCAGAAATGCATTAAACCATTGCAAAGTAAAGCTTTATTTAATGTTTCAAACCGACATTGAAGTATTATAGCGAAACGATTTTGTCTATAGTGTTGAACTGAAATTAAAATAGTTTTGAGAGGCATAGCATAATTGCATTTCTAGTTCGATAGATGATAAATACTAATTGTTGATTTTACAGTTTAATATATGGCATTGGATTAAATTGTTTAGAATTTTAAATGACCTTGAAACATATTCTTAATATGAGTAGTGTAGCAAGAGTACCCGTTGTGTGTTGCTAAAGTATACTGGTTGTCCAAAGCTTGGCTATCCAATTATCGGTACCCCAACACAAATTATTGCTCAGTGCCTCGTATTCCACTCACACAGGCTGAAATATGAAATTGAAAGTCATAAATCTTTGAACTTGTTTCAACTTTGGTGAAATTAATGGCTGTCAACTTGTATCTGCAAATAATAATAGTGAGGTCGAAACCGGTTTTCGTTGCACCGGCTATCAAATGTGACTTTGAAGTTTCAAGTATTTCAAAGATTTTTTTCTTATTAAAAATTTTTATTGGAAAGAGATATTTGAAACAAACAATAACCCAACATTGTTTAGCTTTAGAAAATATTTGAAACTTTCTAAACACTACATGAAAGATTTATTAGATGCTATTAATCAAAATCTTAACGTTATGAAATTATTATGTTCTATTCCGATTAATTTGTAACTGGTATAGCATTTTTAACATTTAACAACCTTTCGCGAATAGATGCATACTATAAGAAAGCGCAATAACACTTTACAAGTAAAGGGCTAGGTTCATACTGTATGCCTCAGGCCGAAATTTTCGACTTTTCATTTCTGGGAACCATTCACCACAAGGCGCGGTGGCCGAAAAGTTTCCTCACACAGTGATTTTCAATTTTCTTGTCGTCATAGAAAGGTTGGTTGGATAGGCCTTACCTCGAGTTTTTTGCAAAATACTGTACTAAGAAAATATTTTGCGTATATGAGCAGAGCACCCTGTATTTTATAGAGCCATAATCAAAAAATCTGAGCTTTTATAAGGGAATTAGAAACGAGAAAAAAACGAAACTTTTCATAGTAAAACACACAAAACATATGGGAAATCACTTTTTTTCCTAAGACAAATTTTTAAATGAAAACGTTACAAATTCTTAATTATGATTTCTGAAATACTTTCATAAATGTTTGAATTTCAACATATATAAATATCGTTTAAGTAAATCGATTTCATTTTTTTGTAATAATTGATTTATTTAAACCAAAATAGATAAAATATTTCATAACAACATCATTCTGGTCGAATTGAAATAAAAGCTTACTACGATTCGTTTGGTCATTAAGTCAATATAAATTACATAGATGTCAGTGATGGCCGTTAAAATTTGGAAAAATCGTACCAAAAATTACCATCTGGGGAAATTTCAAGTTTAAAAATTGTAGGAAAAGCAAAACCAATTCACAAAATATAGGAACGTGTGATAATTTTGCGATTAAATAATTTTTTTTCGTATTTTTCTTTTACCATTTTAGACATCTTACGTACACTAGTAAAACTAAAGATAAATTTAGCAAGTATTATTTTAATTTGTCAGAGCCAACTTTGATTTATTTTTCAAAATGAAAGTTCGAAAAATATATTTTAGAAATAATTTAATTTTAATATTTCTGCAATTAATATTTACTTAATACCAATATGGCCTTCTTGTATATTGTTCTTAAAGATATGTAGAAAACTTTTACATAAACATTTTATAATATTTTTGCTTTTTTCATTGAAAAACTTGAAGCTAAAAAACACAATTTTTACTATGGACTCCTATGGTAATCAGTGAAAAGTTATACCACTAAAAAAGCTTCTAAAAAATACGTCATTAAGATTATGGCTCTATACTCTAGAAGGCTCTGATATGAGTAGTTTAGAAAAAATCTCATTTTTCTAATTTTTTTAGAATTCAAGCATTAAATGAGATGAAGACAAAATCGAACCTTTTTTTTTTACAGGGTGAGCTATAGTAGCCCCGTGCACCGCGATTATTGATGTCTATTGTTCATCCCCAGAAACTTTCACTTAAAGTGGAGGTTCAAGTCCTTGATAAACGCCACCAGCTCATGCATATTTAAAGGGCCGACGTTAGGCCACTATATTGTGTATGCATGGAGGAATTTAAGTCTTTTATGGATTATAGCATCACACGTGAATAGTAGATGTTCGGATGTTTCCCTTTCCAGGTTGCAAAATCTACAACGGTCTGTAGGGGACTTTCCCATTTTCTCCCGATGTCCATTAAAAGGGACATGTCCAGTTATGTACCAGGTGAGGGATTTTAGAGACTGTCTATCCATCTTGATTGCCTGATCTAAACGTCTAATATCATAGCTTAATAGTTTTTTGGTATGTCTCATCCCAATGGAGGACTCCCAGAATATTTTCGTATGTTTTTGTTCCCAATTCCTTATGCCATTTGCCAGATGGCTTTTGGAGTAACCAATACTATGCTCGGGGACAAGGAAAGGGCACTCCGCTGCCTCTATTGCACAGCGGTCTGCCGCCTCGTTTCCCTGTATCTCGGAATGGCCGGGGGACCACAAAAGGGTTACTTTGTTCTCCCTGCTGAGTTCTAAAAGGTTGCAATAGTAGCTCCAGATTATTTTGGAATAGAAGACAGATGCTCCTAAGGCAAGCAATGCCGCCTGGCTGTCCGAGATTACCTAAATCTCGGTTTTTCTATGGAGGCGTGACGGGGTAAGGAGGAGATGATACTCCTCGCTTGTTCCCTGTCGGATATTTCAATCGTGAAATTCCTCCGGCAGTCAATAGTTTTAACCATCACGTCTGATAGTTGGATTATTTCCTCGTCCAGATTCAATTTGTCCAGGATGCTATTATGTCCTGTCTAATAGTTTTAATTTGAGATGTTATTTTTAGATTGTCTGCCCTTGAACCAGCTACTCTTTTAAGGTGCAAGTGTAGTGGTGAGAGACTCAATAGCTTCTCAAGAGCAGCTGTAGGGCAGGTTTTCATTGCTCCCGTTACACTCAAACAAGCTAGCCTTTCGATCCTATCCAATATTGAACAGACACCACTTTGCTCTGTCTTAGGCCACCACACAAACGCCGCATAAGAGATTATTGGTCTTCCGATGGTTGAGTATAACCAAAGTGCCATTTGGGGATTTAGACCCCACGTTTTGCCAATCATTCTTTGGCAGGTGAAATGCGCCCTATTTTCCCTGTTTGTGATATATTTTAAAAACGGGTTCCATGTCAGTTTTTGGTCAAGTATCACTCCCAGGTACTTAACCTCCGTCGCCATTTGGAGAATTTCCCCATTTAGAGATAGAAGTGGAAGAATTGTTTTCCCCCGATTTGTAAAGAAAGTACAAATAATTTTGTTGGGGTTTACTCTAAGGCCCGTCTCAATACACCAGTCGCTTACCAACTCGAGGGCATATTGCATACGTTCCGCTATTGTACTCTCGAATTTCCCCCTGACCATTAAGACTAAATCGTCCGCGTAGGTGATATTCGAGAAGTGAGAGTTTTTTAATCTTACAAGTAGTCCATCCATCACGAGTAGCCACAAAAAGGGTAAGAGAACTCCCCCCTGGGGACAAACCCTGGTAGCTGCAATCGTGATGGTTTTATCACCAAAGGAGGCCGTTATCCTCCTGTTTCTAAGCATATTGATTATCCACCCTATGGTGGAGGAGTCTATTCCCCTTGCATGTGCTTGTTCTTGAATCATTTCGAACTTGGTATTGTCAAAAGCCCCTTGAATATCGATGAAGGAGCATAACAAAACCTCTTTATTCCGAAGTGTATCTTCGATATTTGTTGTCAGCTCGTGGAGCGCTGTTTCTTTCGATCTCCCTTAGGGTGCCTTAAGAGGGCATTGGATGTAATATGTAAGCCCAGTATCTTCTCCATGGTTTTCAGAATAAAAGATGTGAGGCTAATGGGTTTATAAGACCTGACGTCCTCTGTGGATCTTCTTTCCGTTTTCGGGATAAAAATCACCCGCACCTCCCTCCAGCTTCTTGGAACATATTTTAAGCTGTAGCTGGCTCTAAAGAGTCTAATCAAATAAGGCAACAGTATTTGTAGGCCTTGCTGTAAAAATGCAGGATATATAGAATCCCCTCCCGGCGATTTAAAGGGATCAAAGGAATTGACGGCTCATTTTATTTTTCCGGGAGTGAAGATCTCTCTTGAGAACCTGTAAGCTTGCCTTGGAATCAGGTAGGGATACTCGCTCGCTCCATACATCGAGGTCTTCCTGGCCTCCAAGGACAGTACAATCTGGGAAATGGCCTTTCACCAGCCATTCGAGAGTTTCCTCTCTGGATGTAGTTGTGTCTCCATTCGGTTTCCTTACAGATCCCAACAGATTTCGGTGGTCCAAGGAGAGTGCCTTCTGGAGTCGATAAGCCGCAGGCAGCTTATCTATTTTTTCACAGAAGTCTCCCAGCACGACCTCTTGCTTTTCCTAAGAGGGACGTTATACTGGGTAAGAGTCATTCGATAGGTTGTCCAAACGATTCCAAACGAGTCCTCTACATTCAACAAAAAATTATTAAAGTAAAAATTAGCGTACACAGAAATAGAGCTGTGTGAATATTGTGAAGAAGAAAAAATGTTAAGAAAGTTCATGTATTAGTATGATTCGCTAGTACATAACGCACAGCACATTCTGTATATATAGAATGTAAATTGTTGTATAATCAGTCCAGTCGCCACGGCCTGATGAGAAGATTGATTTTTTCATAATCATAAGCTCATCAGTTCGAAACTGGATTGAATTCTCTTACAATCTTCGGAACATATTAAAATCATAAAATTAAATAAATAGAATTACGTCTATTAGTCGGTTTCGTTGAATTACTGTTCGTAAATACTAATATACTTCTAGTGTTAATAAAAACACATTTAAAAAAGGTCTAATCACCGGTAGCATATTAGATATTACATGAATTAATTAACATTCAACAAAAAATTAATAAAGTAAAAATCTGGGTAATACCCAGCTTGACATCTGGGAAGCCTTGGTCGATGATTTCCAGCCTGATTGATTTGGTTGTTTCGCTGTAGCTGGGTACGGTCATATTCCTAGGACCCACGTTCGCCTCGACTTTGGGGGCACCTTCCGCTCCTTTTGGTGAGGGGCTGGACCTCTTCTCCCGTTTTTGTGCTAGACCCTTAGGGGTAGATCCGTCTGACCAAATCCGCTTGTTTGTTACATTTGGATCTCTGTCCTTTATCTTCATTCGGCACTGCTCCACGGCGACATCGTGAGGCACACCTGACTGTTTTAAGTGGACCAGGCGCTTCCTTGTGGCACCGCTAAGGCGTGGCCTTGTTTTGGTTTCGAGCTCCATGCCCGCGAGATTCTCTCTGACCTCTGTTGTTGTTGAGGTAGATTAAATCTCAACCTGTACTGGCAAATAAGTGTCATGAGTCGGTGAGACAACCACAGTATCCATGCTAGAGCAATTGCTTTCGCGCTATCTGAAAATTTTTTCTCGGTAGCAGGGCCTGCTAGGCCCTTGTCATCTAACGAGTTTGATGCGTTTAGAGAAGCACCGCCCTCATAATTTTTTATATTACTTGTGTCCATACAATAGATCTTGATTGAAGAAAGAAGGTCCACCACAGCAGCGCCTCTTACTGTGGTAAGGCTAATTGAAAGCGGAGGTCGCCAGGTATCCGGAGTTCCGTGCTAGAGACCAACTAACCCATGATCATTCATCCCTGTTGTTCGGTAAACAGAACAAACAGTTACCGGTGGTCACCACGGGGAGATAGCACGTACACTTGCGAACCGCGATTAGGTTACCCCTCACGCGATCGTGAGCCCCAGGCAGGACTGCCTAAAACATGACCAGAACAGCCTGCTGGACCTCACTCTACTGAAGGTTACGGAGCTGGTAATTACTACACAGATTTGTTCCCCCCCGTTCACCAGACGCCTTGACCACCAAAAATCGAACCTCATCAGTAACTCATATTTCCAGCCCAAGACATAAAGGTGTGATTATTTCGAACAGTTTCTGGAGGCACCCGCGATCTGGATAATTTAGAAAAGCTGCTGTCTATTTGTCCTAAATTTATATAAATAAGATTTTGATTTGACTAAAATTTCAAACATCAAACAAGAGACTAACATCAGCCGGGTCAGAACTTTAGGTGATAAGCTTTTGAATTATAGAAGTTAAAAAGTGAAACGAAAGAGGAGATGAATTAGAGATCAATCCTTCGTGAAATAGTGATTCCTCAATGTTAAATTTCAAGTTGAACTGATTGGATTAACCACCAAGTTAAGGTTTCCTTGACCATGGATAGAATTTTGAATTTTTGGTGATTTTTTAAAACTAGTTTGTGCCATCGAACGTCATTATTCAGCTGCTTTTCCTAATTATCCATCACCGTCAAACTGTAACATCCAAATATGACAATGCGCCTGAGCAATATTTTGTTAAACTTTATCTTGATGGTGTTTGCAAGGAGTTATCCAATCACTTGCACCCGTGTATTTACTATAATATACTAAAGTTCAGGGCTGCGGAGTTGGAGCTGGAGCCGGAGTCGGAGCTGGAGCCTTGTGAAATAGACAGACTCCGGCTCCGGATTCTTTTTGCTTACGTAGGACGAAAATTGGAAATTGAAATCGGACTAGCCGAAGTTAGGGTTTCCTCTCGAAAAATCTTCGTCTTTTTTACTAGTACGCTGTTTAAGTGAAATGCAATTTTTACTGGTCTCCAGAAATATAGGAATATAAATCTGACGTGAAAATTTAGTTTGACGAGTTTCGTAAATATTTTTTGGTACGTACAACTTCATGTTGTCTCTGACAACGTATTTTATACAATAAAATTCAATTCGATCCTCACAACGCTAAAACTCAAATGAAATTGTCAAAATTTATCTTCACATTTATCGTCCAGGATGATAAAAATGAAGTGAAAAATGTGTAGAGATAAAATAGAGACATCTGTATTCTGATATGAAAACTCCCATTTCGCTAGCTAAACTGCGCATCACAAAATGAAGTTCAGCGGTGAAATTTTCATTTTCGTTTTCGCCTGTGTCATTTTTATATGAGAAATTTCATTTCTGAATGAAGAGATACGCGTAAAAGTCGAGAAGTCGGGAAATTTGGGATAAGCGCGCAAATCTAATTAAGTATTTTGTCATCACATTTCACGGAAAATTACTGATGTTAAACCGAACAAAAAATTGAAAAGAAAAACATCAAGAAGAATTAAAAGGGACTTATTGAACCTGACAAATTTCAAACATGTAACCTTGCAATCGGTAATAAATTAATAGAAACCCTCCCAAATTAACATTAAGACCGAGACACTATTGTCCAGCTACTGCCTGCTTGCTAAATATCGACAGTTTTTCACGGAAATGAAAACCACAGCGTTTCACGGAAATGAAAACCATATTTGCTTTACACATAGAAAGATATATTTTTGATGTCGGGGGAGGAGCTGAAGTCAGAGTTGGAGCCGGAGTTGAAGCCGGAGCCGGAGCTGGAGCCGGAGTCGGAGCTGGATCCGGAGTCGTTAAAAAGTTTATAAATTACCAGAGTCGGAGCCGAGCATTTTTGCTCGGACTCCGCAGCCCTGCTAAAGTTCATTGCGTCCTGATCTCTAGAAGATCAAAAAGTTCTTTTGCATCCCTCCCCCCTCTTCTTCGATATTCGAATCCAGTACCAGCAGGTTGGTATGAACTAACCGACTACTTTGAGAAATCCGAAATTTTACCAAAAAAATCGGAAAAGTGTTAGATCGTTGACATCATGATTTTTTTATTTTTTCAACTAAGAAAAAAAAAAGAACCCGAGAAAAACAACAGCATAATATTGTTTATCTTCTTATCGGCTTTTCGGACACAAATATATTATATTGGTATATATTGGCATTCACAAAATTTTGATTAGTTAATCATAATCAAAAATTAAGAGGCCACCTATTTAATATATCTACACAAAAAAGCAGAAATATCAGATTTCCCATACCCTAACCCCAAGAGTTATACAAAGTGTACCAACTCTGAACAAAATAAGAACTTTCCTTGAGCTCATTGTATTGGTAGTTTGGTTTCGTACTGAAAAGTTTGGACTACTCATCAGGTAGCTACGACCAAACTACAAAAATAAAATTCATACTTAACACCAAGAGTATCAAGTATGAACGTATAGATTTAGCGAATTAAGTTCACTAAATCCAAAAAACAAACTCAAGGAAAACCCCCATCTGTATGTGTATGATGCCTTACACAATTAAATTTCAAGCTTATTTACCTCGTCCGCAAGTTTTTATTGTTTATCTTCTTATCGGCTTTTCGGACACAAATATATTATATTGGTATATATTGGCATTCACAAAATTTTGATTAGTTAATCATAATCAAAAATTAAGAGGCCACCTATTTAATATATCTACACAAAAAAGCAGAAATATCAGATTTCCCATACCCTAACCCCAAGAGTTATACAAAGTGTACCAACTCTGAACAAAATAAGAACTTTCCTTGAGCTCATTGTATTGGTAGTTTGGTTTCGTACTGAAAAGTTTGGACTACTCATCAGGTAGCTACGACCAAACTACAAAAATAAAATTCATACTTAACACCAAGAGTATCAAGTATGAACGTATAGATTTAGCGAATTAAGTTCACTAAATCCAAAAAACAAACTCAAGGAAAACCCCCATCTGTATGTGTATGATGCCTTACACAATTAAATTTCAAGTTTATTTACCTCGTCCGCAAGTTTTTATTGTTTATCTTCTTATCGGCTTTTCGGACACAAATATATTATATTGGTATATATTGGCATTCACAAAATTTTGATTAGTTAATCATAATCAAAAATTAAGAGGCCAACTATTTAATATATCTACACAAAAAAGCAGAAATATCAGATTTCCCATACCCTAACCCCAAGAGTTATACAAAGTGTACCAACTCTGAACAAAATAAGAACTTTTCAGTACGAAACCAAACTACCAATACAATGAGCTCAAGGAAAGTTCTTATTTTGTTCAGAGTTGGTACACTTTGTATAACTCTTGGGGTTAGGGTATGGGAAATCTGATATTTCTGCTTTTTTGTGTAGATATATTAAATAGGTGGCCTCTTAATTTTTGATTATGATTAACTAATCAAAATTTTGTGAATGCCAATATATACCAATATAATATATTTGTGTCCGAAAAGCCGATAAGAAGATAAACAATAAAAACTTGCGGACGAGGTAAATAAGCTTGAAATTTAATTGTGTAAGGCATCATACACATACAGATGGGGGTTTTCCTTGAGTTTGTTTTTTGGATTTAGTGAACTTAATTCGCTAAATCTATACGTTCATACTTGATACTCTTGGTGTTAAGTATGAATTTTATTTTTGTAGTTTGGTCGTAGCTACCTGATGAGTAGTCCAAACTTTTCAGTACGAAACCAAACTACCAATACAATGAGCTCAAGGAAAGTTCTTATTTTGTTCAGAGTTGGTACACTTTGTATAACTCTTGGGGTTAGGGTATGGGAAATCTGATATTTCTGCTTTTTTGTGTAGATATATTAAATAGTTGGCCTCTTAATTTTTGATTATGATTAACTAATCAAAATTTTGTGAATGCCAATATATACCAATATAATATATTTGTGTCCGAAAAGCCGATAAGAAGATAAACAATAAAAACTTGCGGACGAGGTAAATAAACTTGAAATTTAATTGTGTAAGGCATCATACACATACAGATGGGGGTTTTCCTTGAGTTTGTTTTTTGGATTTAGTGAACTTAATTCGCTAAATCTATACGTTCATACTTGATACTCTTGGTGTTAAGTATGAATTTTATTTTTGTAGTTTGGTCGTAGCTACCTGATGAGTAGTCCAAACTTTTCAGTACGAAACCAAACTACCAATACAATGAGCTCAAGGAAAGTTCTTATTTTGTTCAGAGTTGGTACACTTTGTATAACTCTTGGGGTTAGGGTATGGGAAATCTGATATTTCTGCTTTTTTGTGTAGATATATTAAATAGGTGGCCTCTTAATTTTTGATTATGATTAACTAATCAAAATTTTGTGAATGCCAATATATACCAATATAATATATTTGTGTCCGAAAAGCCGATAAGAAGATAAACAATAAAAACTTGCGGACGAGGTAAATAAACTTGAAATTTAATTGTGTAAGGCATCATACACATACAGATGGGGGTTTTCCTTGAGTTTGTTTTTTGGATTTAGTGAACTTAATTCGCTAAATCTATACGTTCATACTTGATACTCTTGGTGTTAAGTATGAATTTTATTTTTGTAGTTTGGTCGTAGCTACCTGATGAGTAGTCCAAACTTTTCAGTACGAAACCAAACTACCAATACAATGAGCTCAAGGAAAGTTCTTATTTTGTTCAGAGTTGGTACACTTTGTATAACTCTTGGGGTTAGGGTATGGGAAATCTGATATTTCTGCTTTTTTGTGTAGATATATTAAATAGGTGGCCTCTTTTATTTTTTGATTATGATTAACTAATCAAAATTTTGTGAATGCCAATATATACCAATATAATATATTTGTGTCCGAAAAGCCGATAAGAAGATAAACAATAAAAACTTGCGGACGAGGTAAATAAACTTGAAACAGCATAATAGTGACATCTACCAAGAAATAGTTGAATTGTAAAAGGTTAGGTTGCTAAGGAGGTAAAAAATAATCTTGTGGATGGAAACGAAAAACACTTTAATTTATTTGGTTTAATTTTGTTCCTCTAGTTTAGTTTAGCCTGGAAATTTCGCGTTATAATCCCGATCTTATTGTGTTCTTAATCTTCGTATCGGTCTTATCGTCTGTGAATATCTTGATTGTTAAAATTGTTGTCTAAATTGAAACGGGTAAATAACGAATAATCTTGTGAATTTAAATCAACAAGAAAACGGCACGATTTCCAAAGAAAAAGTATTAACAAGTTTTCAAGTGCGCTATTGAGATAATAAGCAATATTTGGCGTTTGCGTGAATATTATTACTTCTTAAGTATCTCTTCAGTGTTTGCATAACATTTGATGGTTAGAACAGCATCCGGTGAGTGGTTGTAAGCAATGCAATACAATTAAGTGTACGTGATAAAACCTATTAATTTTCTATAGTTATCGATCATTAAGTAGTCTTCCTATTAAGAACAACTTATGTGGATTCCGTGGATATTATAGATTTTGCGAGATTACACAGGTTTTTCATATCATTCGAGTTAGATGAAACTCTCGAAATCGGAGGTTTTTAAATTAATGTAGATTTTATTCAAAATTATAAACTTTCAGTTACCATACATCATCTATGACACAAATCACCCGGCGAAACAGATCATAGTGGCACTTCAGTTATAACCAGAAACATAATTAATCCATGAAATAAAAAATTATAGTAAGGAACATCTAGAAGCAACTACCGTGGTAGTAGAAGAACGGTTAGCTCTTATAACCATTTCGGCCAAATACTGCCCTCAAAACAAGCATTAAAAATGAAACTTGATCATTTTTATAATTACTTGGGTCATCGCATTATAGCAGAGAGTGATTATAATGCAAAATACCAAAAGGTTGGCGACAACGAGGGGCCGAGAATTATTAAAGTCAATTGTACTAAAACTAAATGTAATAAACAGTAAACCTACCTATTGGCCGGAAGATCGCAGATATCATAGGTTTCTGCGTCACCTACCTAATTATATTAAAGCAACAACGGACCAGGTTCCTGCCTTTATATAATGTAACAAAGAAACTTAATTCACAAATTATGTTAAAGACGAAGAGTGATATATGTAAATCAAACAGTGGAACATCTCAATGCAGATATTGAGTCGGCAGCTAGGAAGTTCACACCACTACAAAATGAGAAAGAAAAGAACGGGGAATATTGAAATGGTGCCAAGAACATGATTAAGGAGAAAAGAAAATTAAGACAGCAATGGCAACATTAAACAGTTAAAAGAACTCCTTCTTCACCAACAGAAAAAACAGATTATTCACTGTAAAAATGAATTAAGAAGCTGGAACAACTAAATATTCTTCCAATGTACCATTGAATCTTTCTACCATAGCATCAGACTGTGGATGCAAAGGCGTTGTTCTCGTTTTATTTATACCGAGCATCTGGCATATTTCTTGAAATACCACCGATTCAAAATTCCTTCCTTGACCGGTATGAATCTCCATCGGCACTCCAAATCTGCTAATCCAGTTGTTTACCGCGGCATCAGCTATTGTTGTCGTCTCCTGATTGGGAATGGGGTACACCTCCGGCCATTTGCTGAAATAATCCATGATTAATAGCACATATTTGTTGCCGCTCTCAGTGGTGGGAAATGGCTCCGCTACATCCATTGCAATTCTTTCGAATGGTGTACCAACGTTATATTGTTTCATGGTTCGACGACTTTTGCGTGCGGGTCCCTTCACCGCCGCACATTGGTCACATTTTTGGCACCATTCTATCACTGACTGCCTACATCCTGACCAGTAGAATCGTTAACGTATCTTTGGTAGTGTTTTATTAATTCCTAGGTGGCGCCCACTTGCTCCACCATGATGCTCGTTTATGATTTCCGCAATCCGGCACTTTGGTATCACCAGCAACAATTGCTTCACTTTGCCATCCGTGCTTTCCCACAATCGTTTTAAACACCCATTCTCAAGACGGAAGCTATTCCATTGAGCCCAATAAGCCTTGACAATGGGAGTTTTGTCCGCAATCTCGCTCCAAGTTGGCCGGTGTTCCTTTTTCTTCCATTCCATTATAACTGATAAATCCGTATCATCCAATTGCTCTTTCCTGATCATTTTGTCGGTCCACTCCTCATCAGGCAGCACTTGCGTAAGCCTAACGTCGATGATGCCTTCATTTGCTTCAACATGGCCACAATGCTTACATTCTACTGGACACGGCCGTCTTGATAATGCATCGGCAATTGTGTGTGCACTTCCCTTCCGATGTTCAATTTGGAAATCGTAGCTTTGAAGACGTTCGATGCAGCGTGCTACTTGTCCCTCTGGATTCTTGAATTGTAACAGCCACCATAAAGTGCCGTGATCTGTCCGTAAATGGAATTTTCGGCCATAAAGATACTTATGGAAATGCTTGACACATTCCACTATAGCCAATAATTCTTTCCGTGTGACGCAGTAATTACGCTCCGGTTTTGATAATGTTTTGGAGAAGAACGCAATAACTCGTTCTTGGCCATTGGTTTCCTGTGATAACACACCTCCTAAACCGTCATTACTTGCATCGGTGTCCAAAAGAAATTTCACGTTGGGTATAGGATACGCGAGGATTGGCGCGACACATAACCGTCTCCTTAGTTCCACGAATGCTTCCTCCTGGTCATTCTTTCATTCGAATGCCTTGTTCTTCCTGGTCAACTCGTGGAAACTCTTGGCAATGTTGGCGAATCCTGGCACGAAGCGTCTATAATAGGTGCACAATCCCAGAAAGCTTCGTAATTCATGTAAGTTTTTAGGTCTTGACCAGTTCTTCACCGCTGCGATCTTTTCTTCGTCGGTGTGAATTCCATTAGTCGTTACGAGATGACCCAAATATTTGACTTCAGTTCTGAACAGCTTATACTTCTTTGGACTTAACTTTAATCCGGCGGCCTGTATCCGATCCAAAACTTCCGCCAAGTTCCTTAGATTCTCGTCAAAATCCTTCCCCATAACGATGATTTCGGCCAGATATATTAGGCAAGTCTTCCAATGTAATCCCTTTAACGCGCGCTCCATTAATCGTTCAAAAGTCGCAGGGGCATTACATAATCCGAACGGCATAACATTAAATTGCCAAAGCCCATTACCCACACTGAACGCTGTTTTCTTGCGATCTTCCTCATGGACTTCCACCTACCAATAGCCGCTTTGTAGATCTAATGTCGAAAATATTCGAGCACCCGATAACATGTCTAACGTGTTATCGATCCTTGGCAGTGGGTAGCTATCTTTTTTCGTCACAGCATTGAGCTTTCGGTAATCAATGCAGAATCTCATGCTACCGTTCTTCCTCTCGACCAATACTACCGGTGAGCTCCATGGGCTGTTAGATGGTTCGATTACTCCTGCCATCTGCATTCCTGTTACCATCCCGTCGACTTCTTGTTGTTTTGCCAATGGTAATCTCCTGGGTGGTTGCCGAATTGGCATCTCTGCTCCCGTATCAATTCGGTGCTTTACCATTGAAGTCCTTCCGTTATTATTCGATGTACTGCAGAATATGGACGCGTACCGTTTGAGTAGTTGATGTGCAGAATCTTTCTGTGCCTCGGTAAGATCTTCGGCCCATTTGTGCATAAGTTGTTCTACTATTTCTTTCTGGCCTTGCATGTCGGCTTTTTCAATCGGACTTTTCTGTTCACACTTTACTATAGTTGAAACCTCGTTACATTTGCCGATTATTGTCCCTTTCTTGATGGTTTTCGTCTTATCCGAGAGATGTATAGTCCTAATTGGTACTCTATGGTCGTTATCTGGTTTAATACCCACAACCTGGGTGACCCAAAACCTCCCTCCAATTTCCAAATACGATCGTCTCCGAGTTCGGTGGCAGCTTCTCCCGGTGATCAAAAATAATTCGCCTGGTAGTTGCTCCGGCACTGCTAGATTGAAGTGGCAACTCGATGTTAACGTAAATTAAAACTCCTCGTCCAACATCCACCACGAAGCCATTTGCCCCCATCAAGTCCATACCCACAATGACTTCATCTAGAAAGCACTTCCACTTCTTCTAGAAAGCTCATGACTTTTCCAGTTAGAATAGCGTAGAAACATTACGTAACAATTTTTATCATGGAAAATTCCATTTTAGCACAGTTAAACATTGAGCTATTAATTCAACTTTTTCTATTACACACTAGGTGTCACCGTCACAGTATGTTAAATAACGTTTTTCATGTTATACATAAAAAAATGTTTTATAACATGTTATACAGCAATATAATATAAGTTGTCAATGGAATCAATTTCATTGATTCAACTGCAGAACGAATTCAACAAATTTGGCGACGACTCAAAAGTCTACCTAGGACCTCTGGAAAAGGTGGGTCTTTGGTGCAAAGATCCAAATGGCGAATTTAAAAATCACCGATCGATAGAAAAACAACGTTGTCTTAATAAAAATAGAAAGCAACTTTTCTCTCTAACGACGCATAAACATAAACTCTATCTTTTGTTCCAATTTCTTGAAAAAAGTTAGGCGAAACGCAACACGTCAACCTTCTTTCGACCAAACAAGCAACTATGCTCAACCGACAAAACGTATTGTTGAAAATTTCATGTGAAATGGTTGGATTCTGATTTTCTGTTTTCTATTTTATTTTGAAAGGTTGCTAATAAAAATAAGATTTCGAAAGCATCTAGGAAGTAGCTGGATGGTATTGATTAACAATAAAATGTCAATTGTGTAAACTTAATGTTTCTTATTTTAATATATTTAAATGAGTTTTTATAGTTAATTTCTTGATTTATTTATCAAAAAAATAATCGAATTTCTGTGTACAAAGCTATTCACACAATTATCTCACATAAATTTTTAACAGCCGCTAAATTGTCAAGTAATTTTGCTATACCAGCTCCAAATACAAAAATTACTTCCATAAATTAAGCGTACGGGCTAAGGTGATCTTTAATTTAAGATTTCGTTTTAAATTTGCCGTCATTTATATTTTGTTGAACTAGACTATGCTGTCAAGTAGTAACATTGCAAAAGTCGGTCGCTATTCCGTATATAAGAATGGAATCATGACTACATGTTTCAGGTCCTTGAAGTTAACGATCATGTACCTTTTGAATTTCAATGCATACCAATTGCAATCCCTATTTTCCACCACAAACATGCATCACAAATAAAAATGGACGGCCGAGATAAATAATAGACGACACGTCACAATATTATTTAACACAGAATATTAGAGTGGCAACAAGAATTTTTGTGCGGATGAACAAATGTTCGAATGAATTCTTCTGTTTTCACTAAACCGAAAATTGTGAAATGTCAAAAACTTTATTTTGTTGGCAAAGCAGATGTACGATAATAAAGAGAATCTTATAGCAGCCAAGACGCATAAATGGTAACTAAAATGTTGAAATGAGTTTGTCACTAATAACATCAAATAGCGTTGCAGAAACCTATGTAGTGGTGACACCTACATGTGTGTAGTGGTGAAACGAATAATTGAGTGAGTCACTACATATCAAATGAATACCGCTAAGAAAAGTTGCAGCTCAAGACATTTCATGAAAAAATCAATATTAACGCGTAGAACTAAGCCAATAAAAATTCCAGTGTGTCGGGAAACATTTTTATTAGTTCTGGATATATCGAAAAAGCGAGTGCAAACTAATTGCTAGCACCATTTACAGACGGGACTCCTTTCGAAGGAAAACCAAGGCGGGGATACGATAGCGAATACATCTATTGAAAAGCACAGCTCAGTGACAAGTTTTATTTAAACCCTTACTACCGGTAACAGCCATTATTGCAAGTAGAAAAGTAAAATGCGCAACTATATTTCCTCGGAACTAAACATAGCAAAAGGATAGAAGCAGTATAACACTTTTGTTGATACTGAGAAACTGAAAGTCAAACAGTCGTATTCTAGAAATATTTTAAACCGAAATTTCAATATTGATTTAGGAACAACAGATACCAAGGCTTGTTCTCCATGTATTCAATTATTCTCAAGTGGCACCGAGAAAATAATATTTATTACACAGAAGCGCATTCAGACGGCCAAAAGAACTTACCGCTTCTAGAAGTACCAGGTCAGGTAACGCATTACTCCCGCCAGTTATATTTGCATAGCTTTACAATATGTTGATGGATTCTCAAAAGGTCTGTAGACGCAGGATAACACAGTCATATACTCATGGAAAGAGACGAATTTTCCTAAAGGAGAGAATCAAATTTCAGCGGGTATCTATAAATGTTTGACCGAGAAAATTTGCATAAATCAGGAACTCAAAGAGATTCAATTGATTGCTGATGTAACATATGGCTAACACATAATGCTTCAGAAAATGTGAAACAAATTGTACTCATACTCTAACGGGTATTCCTAACTCCCTTGGAGAAAGGATTTTCGGAAGAATTGAAAAATCTCTAAACAAGATTTACACTCAAACTTGTAATGAACATGGCCAAACCAGTAAGAATGAGGGGTTTGATAGTGTACCTGAGTGATATATTTGATGTATAATTAACATAACTCAATAATTTCTAAAAGATTTAGATTGATATCTCCCAGAATAGCTACGTTATTTTTTGTAAGCGTACCAAATAAATTTTCCAGCTCATCCCAGAACCCATTAATAAACGTATTGTAACGTGTTTGCCTTGTCAATCAGCGTCGAATCACTGGATTGTGAATAAAAACAAAACAATTCAATTTATCACCAACGAATTTATTTATTTCACACAAGAATTATTACAACACAATTTATTAACAATAATTCACAAAATCATTTTTTAATTCCTTTTTAATATTTACACTATCGTTTACCAAATACTAATAATTCAATTCGACTTTGTTCGCCTTTTTATATACACAAACCAAACTTCTAGAAAGTTTATGACTTTTCTAGTAAGAATAGTGTAGACACATTTAGAACAGTTTTATCATGGAAAATTCCATTTTAGTACAATAAAACATTGAGCTATTAGTTTAACTTATTCTATTACACCATAGGTGTCACCGTCACACTATTATTAAATCTGTAGATACAGATGAATATCCAGCTGTGACCCAATTGAATAAAAGCACCAACAATCCCAGAACGGTAACTGTCATTACAGCAAGCCCTAAAGTTGTAACTCCATATTTTAGTCACTAAAATTAAATCGGAAATTCCGTTAAAATTTGGCATATATGTGGGATCACCCTGTGCATTTTATCGATTAAATAAAATCTGTGTTCATCATAAACAAGTAATAACGAGTATTGTTACAGTTATCAATCATGTTTGGTATCTATGTATTAATTGTATAACAAGTAATTTTGAGTAATTTATTTTTGTTAAGGGTAATATATAGTTATATGCCAACAAAGCATATAATCACAACTCAATAAAGTGTATAGTTTCAATCTACATTCCAACAAATTGCATAGTTGCATTTCACACATTTTGAAATGCAACATAAGACGTAGACAAAACAATGAGGATCGTACGAGTAACTAGAACCAACAAAAAGTAGCTGACTATGTACAACGTGAATATTGTAGACATAATCAATTTCAACTTTAAGAAAATAAATTAAATAAAAGTTAGTTCTTATCTTAACGTAGAATAGTTAACATGTAAAAATTGTAAAAGAAAAAATAAAGAATAAAATAATTTTTTTTTATGACCTCACATGTGTCGAACTCATAATTGGCGCAGCCTAAAGGTCAAGTGAAAGTGTTTGTAGTGAAAAATAGTGCTAAAGGTAACGAATAAAAATTACCTTAAAGTGAACCCGTCACAGATTTCAACAAAAATATTGTTGTGAAAAAAAAAAAAAAAAGAAATTGTGAAAAGTGTATTTCTATTTTTGTGACATCTCAGGCTGAAGATTTTTTTTTTAAATTAAAATCGTCTAGAGGACTCGCGGTTCCGCCACACCACAAACAACCAGCATCACTTGGAACCAAACCACGACAGCAAACCAGGTAAGAAATTTTACTAATTTCTATACTAAATAAATTAATTAAGAGGAATTTAAAATTCTGAAGACAAAAACACGCACTACAAAATAGACGTGAACCTGTCTTACATCTATCTGCTATAACATAGAGGTGCATACTTAGTTAATTTATCAAATTTTTTTTTGGGCAAACCCACGCACTACAAGATAGACGTGAACCTGCCGGCTATTCTGTCCACTACAAGATAGACAGATATAGTTACAAAATTGTTTCGCTCTTTCCGCAATTACATCTTCCTTGTCTATGGTAAAGAAACGACCAATCGGAAAGTACGATACAAATCGGAATATCGATCTTAACGAGATAACAATGGAAGAAATTACAACACAATTAAATGTGATCGTTGAAGAGCTGAAAAAGCTTGGCGAAGCACAGGTGTATCAAGAGGAAAGACTGAACTCAATTTTCCATAAAGTGGAAGAAAAATCCCAAGATAATATTGAAATGACATCCAACAAGAAATTGGAAAAAATGTCAGCGGTAGATTTATTTAGGATCCCGGATCCAATTAAGTCCATACCACATTTCGATGGGAACCGGAAACAACTGGCAGCCTGGCTGAAAACAGCTGAGGATACCCTGCTAGTATTCCAACCATTGGTCTCGGACCAGCAATTTGGTTTGTTGTATATACAAGCCGTAATGAACAAAATTGAAGGGAAAGCAAAGGACATTTTATGTCTAGTTGGAAACCCTCAAACATTTATAGAAATCAAGGAAAAATTAATAGAAGCATTGGGTGACCGCCAAGAGCTTTCTTATTATAAGTCCCAGCTTTGGGCTAACAAACAAAGTGATACAATGACTGTGCATACTTACTTTAAAAAAATTAAAGAAACGGTACAGAGTATTAAATCACTATCTAGGCAAAATAAACTTTACAGTAATGCATGGCCTGCGATATGTGCGTTTATAGAAGAAGACGCACTGGCTGCATTTGTATCTGGATTGAAAAAGCCGTATTTTGGTTATGCCCAAGCGGCTAAGCCAAAAGACATTGAAGAGGCTTACGCCTTTCTGTGTAAGTTTAGTTCAAATGAACTAATTTCTGAAAATTCCAAAAGACTGGCACAAACCAGTTATCAACAGCAAAAACCAAACCAATTGAACCAAAATAGATCGAATACTATAAAAAACCACGATTATATTCCGACAAACCAACGGAAACAGACATATTCGGTGAAAAATTCACCAATTCCTATGGAAGTCGATCAGTCGATAAGATCTAGAAGAACGTTCAACAAAAACTTAATCAATAACCATGAGATCGCACAAGAAAGTGAAGATAATCTGTCACAAGAACCAGATGAAAATAATCCTGAAGAAGACTCAGGAAATTTTCAGGAGACACAGAATTCAGACACGGAAGACTAAATTTTATCCCGTATCTGAAGTGTTATAATGAACATCTTAAGCGCGAAATAACACTTTTAATAGACACAGGCGCGAATAAAAACGTGATTAAACCAGAAATAGTCGGTTTAATGAAGCCTACTTTTAAAGAGGCGACAAAAAAAACAATAGTTGAAAATCTGCTAGGAACTCACAAAATTAATAATAAAGTCAAAATAAATTTATTAGGAAAAAACATGCCACCACAAGTATTTTATGAATTAAAATTCCATAAATTTTTCGATGGAATACTAGGTTCAGAATCCATGGCCAAGATGAATGCAAAATTAGACTATAAGTCCAATATAATTACTCTGAATAAGTGCATTTATAAATTCAATAGATATTACCCTCAGAATAACTTCTATAATCATACTATAACGTTGAATACAACGGAGAATGGCGATTGGCTAGTACCAAACTTCGAAAGACTAAACGAAGAGATAATGGTACAGCCAGGGTTGTATAAAGCAACGCAATTTAAAACCACAATTAATATATTAACTGGAGACCCTGAACCACCAAAAAAGTTCCAAAATTAATACTTAAAGTAAATAACTTCGAAACAATCAATCCTATCCCCATCGCAAAAAATGAATGTATTGATAGAAAAACGATATCGAAACTAATCAGAACAGAACATTTGAGTGAAACCGAAAAATCGATATTAACAGAAGTTATTTTTAAACATCAGGCTATTTTAATAAAAAAAGACGAAAAATTGTCGACAACGACAATAACCAAACACAAGATTATCACGACAGACGATAACCCAATATACACAAAGACGTATCGGTACCCGCATTGCTATAAAAAAGACGTAGAAGAGCAAATCCAAGAATTATTGGATAGCGGCATTGTTCGAAATTCAAACAGCCCATACTCATCACCAATTTGGGTGGTTCCAAAAAAAATGGACGCGTCGGGAATTCGAAAAGTACGAGTAGTAATAGACTACCGGAAGTTGAACGAAAAAATCCGAAACGATAAATTCCCTATCCCTCAAATTGAGGAAATCCTCGACAGTTTGGGTAACTCCGTTTACTTTTCGACAATAGACCTTAAATCTGGTTTCCACCAGATTCCAATGGACGAGAGATACCAGGAAAAAACCGCGTTTTCAACGGACAAAGGACGGATGCCGTTTGGCCTGAAAAATGGCCCAGCCACCTTCCAAAGAACAATGAACAATGTACTACATGGCCTAATAGGTAAAATTTGCCACGTTTATTTAGATGACATCATCGTCATAGGGCATAATTTAGAAAATCACATAGATAACTTGGTGACAGTATTTAAAAGATTATCCCAATTCAATCTAAAAATTCAAATTGATAAATGTGAATTTTTAAAAAAGGAAACAGAATTTCTGGGCCACACCATCACCCAAGACGGAGTAAAACCCAATTCTGACAAAATAAACAAAATATTAGATTGGCCGTTACCAAGAACACCAAAAGAAATAAAACAGTTCCTTGGACTGTCTGGCTATTATAGGAGATTCATAAAGGATTACTCGAAAATAGCAAAAAACATGACTAAATATTTACGAAAAGACGTTTCAATGAACATAACAAATCCGGAATACGTTAAATCTTTTGAAACCCTCAAAAGAATTATATCAACTGATCAGATATTAGCATACCCAGATTTTTTAAGACCGTTCATACTAACGACGGATGCATCGGATTTCGCGCTAGGTACAGTCCTGTCGCAGATTCAGGATGGTGTCGAAAGACCCATCGCATTTGCTTCCAGAACTCTAAATAATACAGAATCAAAGTACGCCACGAATGAAAAAGAGGCACTGGCCATCATCTGGGCCGTCAAAAAATATCAACCCTACCTGTACGGTAGCAAATTTACATTGGTCACTGACCATAAGCCTTTAACATTTATTAAAACCTCTGAAAAGAATGCGAAATTCTGAGGTGGCGTCTAGAGTTAGAGAATTACGACTATGATGTTGTGTATAAGGAGGGGAAGGCTAACGTCGTAGCAGACGCACTAAGTCGAATACCAATCATAAAAGAAGTCAACGTCAATGAGGGCAAAGAAATCACTACACGTGAATCAGAAAGTACTGATGGAAATCCGCCAAGCACTACAAGTGAGGTAGAAACGGTCCATTCAGCAGAACCTCAGATCATTATTTTATACACTTCTCGGAACGCCCAGTTAATTACTATAGGAACCAAATCATATTTAAAATATCTAAATTAGAAACTGTAATCACAGAACAAATCTTTCAAAATTACAATAGAATTATCATTTCCAAGAAAACGTTCGAGAAGGAAGATATCCTCAATTATTTAAAACAATTCCACAATGGTAAACAGTGGGCTATCCTAGCACCAGAGGCCCTGTATCAGAAAATCCAAGAGGTATTCAAAGAAAACTTTTCAAGAAACGGTCATTTTGTTTTTGCCACAACAATGATCGAAGATGTGACAAACGAGCATCGTCAAAACACTATCATTGTGAAAGAACATGAATGAGCTCATAGGGGCATAAGTGAAGGGGAAAGTCAAATTAGACGTTCTTATTTCTTCCCAAACATGGCAAAGAAAATCAAAAGCCACATTAACGCTTGTAACATATGTCATATGCATAAATATGATAGAAAACCTTACAACATAAAAATATCCCCCCGACCGATCACGAGAAAACCCCTTGAAAGAATACATATTGACATATTTAGCATCAATAGAACAAGTTTCTTATCGGTGATAGATGCGTTTTCGAAACATCTGCAGATGATTCAAATTGACACAAAAAACTTGTTGGACACAACCAGTGCCCTAACCAAATACTTCACACAATTCGGGATACCCAATACTATCGTCTCAGACCATGAGACGACATTTCAGTCGATTAAATTCAAAGAATTTATAAATAAACTTAACGTTAAGTTGGAATATGCTTCTTCGTCCGAATCAAATGGACAAGTAGAAAAAACTCATTCAACAGTGATTGAGATTTTCAATACAAACAAAGATAAAGTTCCAAATTCCAGTACTCCAACCGCCATTGAATTGTCAGTTGCCCTATACAATGGGTCAGTACATTCATCTACTGGCTACACGCCAAATGAAATCATCTTCAATCAAACCAACCACATTGACCCTAATGAAATTAGTAAACAAACTAATAAAATATTTAGAAATGTAACTCTAAATATAGAAGGCGCGGTTAAAAGAATGGAGAAACAAAATACTAACAAAGAAAATCCACCTGACCTAGTAGAAGATCAATTGGTATTTTTAAAGCCAAACACAAGATCTAAAACACAACCTAGAGGAGTCAAAGCTCAAGTCAAAAATATAACTTCTAAAACATTCAATATAAATAAAAATATTAAACGAAATAAAAATAAAATCAAGAGATTAAAAAAGTAACTTAACAATTATATACATTTTTTTCCCCACATAATAATAAGTTGTAATTGTAAAAATCTATTATTATTAAAAACATATTATAAAATATTGTTAATTAAATAGAAATAAATATAAAAAAAAAAACAAATACAAAATTAATCATTGAAACAAAAAAAAAAAAAAATATAAATAAATAGAATATAAATTTTTATTATTTTAAATTTCAGAAAATAACAATGTTATGGAAAATATTTGCTTTGACTACCTTATTTTATCAATATAAGATGAAAAAACTAGAAATAAAAAACCTACAAGAAGACCCTATATTAATAATAAAATCGGGTCAATGTTGAATCCAAACAGGAAATATTAAAATTATTCACCCCATTAACCTTACTACATAGAAATAACAGTAGATACCGTGAACAGAGCGGTAGCCAATAGCACTATCACTATCTAACAAAATAGTTCTAACGGAAATCGAGATGCTGGCAACAATAGTAAGCATAGATTCCATTAATACAATCCTGGAGGATATTCAAGACGCGATAATTAGAACAAAAGCGAACCTCCCAAGTGGAAAAATTCTAGCAATAAACGAAATACTAATGATAAAGGACTTATTGGTCAACCAGGGAATCAATATCACAATACCGGATGAAGCACTCAAGTACGTTACACCAAAAATTGCTGTGAATGGCGAGACATTGCTCTACATACTTCAAGTACCAAAATTAGAAAAGGAAAACTCTGAAACAATGATGATTGTACCACTAGTAGTTAATGGCACAATCATAAAAGACCACCCTCAATACCTCATTAAGAGTAAAGAAAAACTATACTCCACATTAGATCACAAAAGTTACGTCCAGAGACATTCTGAAATTCAAGAGTTCCAGGACGATTGTGTCAAACCACTAATAATGGGAACGAGAAGCAACTGCAAAGTGATATCAGAGATGGAAACGAAACTACAGTTTATTTCAGAAAATAAACTTATTATAAACAACGCGAAGAACGAAAAATTATCTTCTGACTGTGGACCCAACAATCGAACACTATCCGGGAACCTCCTAATAACATTCTGGAACTGCACTATAGCAATTAAAAACAGGGAATTTCAATCCTACGACATAACAAGCGATGTGCAAGAAACACAGGGAGCACTCTACAACCTACAAGCAACCCGACAATTAGTGAAAACGCTGAACATCGATACGATTAACCAAGAAAACATACAAAACAGGAAACAAATCAAAAATGTATACCTGGAACAACTCAGCCACAAAAACTGGATATGGACACTATCGGGAGACGTTTCACTCTCATCAATCACGATAATAGTCTTAATAATTTACATTACCCTCCGTAATTATCAAACTGCGACAATAAAAATAACAAAGCCAAGTATTTCCGAGACACAGGAAACCAATCAATTAAATCAACTATCAAATATCATAAGAGAAGCTTCCAAAAAAACTAAAGGACGGGGACGCCCTTTCTCCACCCCCCGGAGGAGTTATATGCCAACAAAGTATATAATCACAACTCAATAAAGTGTATAGTTTCAATCTACATTCCAACAAATTGCATAGTTGCATTTCACACATTTTGAAATGCAACATAAGACGTAGACAAAACAATGAGGATCGTACGAGTAACTAGAACCAACAAAAAGTAGCTGACTATGTACAACGTGAATATTATAGACATAATCAATTTCAACTTTAAGAAAATAAATTAAATAAAAGTTAGTTCTTATCTTAACGTAGAATAGTTAACATGTAAAAATTGTAAAAGAAAAAATAAAGAATAAAATAATTTTTTTTTATGACCTCACATGTGTCGAACTCATAATTATATATTGAGATTTTGGCCGAGCAACATTAATTAAAATAAAACGATTGGAACGGCTTTGGATTGTTTTTATTTGGAACCGTCAGCTATAACTTTAAATCCTACATATATGTATAAACCCAAAATTAGCTCGTAGACTTTGAATGTTTTGCAACAATATACTAAAATTACAGTTTCTTACTCATAAGTATCTTACTCATAAGAATGTAATGATTTGAGCAAGACTCAGGTTAAAAATAAAACAGGGAAAATTCGGAACCAGACCAACCACAGGGTTAGGATGTGGCCTGCCGGACGGAAATCAGTAAGGAGAAATCAGAGAATTTACAGATTCATTCCCTAACGAAAGGACGCCTAAATCTTTACTGTGCATGCGTTATACAAATAATTTTTATTTTAATCAATTATTCTGTTGTTGGTCCTGCTGACTCAAATGGAATTAGAAAAAGTATCGTTGAAAAGCAATTCAAACTCTATGACCCCCAACAGAATATTTTCGGCGGTTTTTTGGTTGATTAATTTAACCAAAAATCACATTATTACCCCCCTCCAATCTTTCCATTGGTTATTATTAAACAATAGTGCATTATTGCAAAGTAGGGCATATTGGATTACCTGTGTAACCAATATTCCACACACAAACAAAATGTGTTTTTACTTTTGTTCAACTATCTTTGTATTTACCTGCATAGTTTGGGAATTGGGTATTGAGTAATGGAAATCTGAGTGTACGATATAATTATGTACAAATAGCACAAGCTTCTTTAGAAAAGTTGCAAAAGCTCGCTATAGTTCTTTCCGAAAGCATTAATCAATTGCGGTGTTTGTATCAGCCCAAAACAAACAAAAATTAAATTCAAAATGTAAAACATTCTCACTATGACAAATCTCTTGCCAGCATAATATACGGAAATGCATTTATTGCTCAAGAATAATGTACAAATAACATAATTCCCCGTTTACCTATACTCGTACTACATTTATATCGTTGTAAAGTGTAAGAGAGATTATCGAAATTTTATTGCATTTTCCAATTTAATTTTTATAACTATTTTTGCAAAATATAACATGCTATTAAAAGCTAAAGCTACGAGTATATACAGCAATAATTATAATAACGTTTCATAATAATATCAATCAACCGGCCACAAAAAAAAAAATTAAAAAAATAAAATAGTTTTGAATACTTCACATAACATAAAAAACAACAAAAAAAAACTATTAATCGATCTATCGAAAACTTTCGATCTTGTTAAAATTAGACAATGCACATGTTTTGATTACGTTTTTTGTGCGTTTTTTTTTCTTTTGTGAAAATGTGATGAAAAAGCTCACGACGACACACAACAGACCAACAAAAAACAAAGAAGATAAACATAATTAATTACCGCACAATTTTTTTGGGTGAAAATCAAATTGTATATAAACGAAGATGAGCTCTGAAATTGTTATCATTCAGTTAAGTTTCCTCCAATTGGATAGTAACTGCCCTTACTATAAAAATAGTTTTTTGATTGGTTCAAATATACATTAAAGAGTTGTCAAATTCAAAACGCATTTTTTAAAATGATGTTCACAAATATTATTGCAGTAATGGCACTCGCTGTCGTCATCGTTGTGGCACATCCACCAGCCAAGAAAAATGGGTATAGTATTGTAACGCATCATATTGAGCCAAAGAAAGTACATCACAATGAATGGGCTAAGCAATCATCAGAAGGCGGCACTGAATCTTCTTGGAATCATAATGATGGACATGGTAAACTAGCAAGCAGTTACAGCAGTATAATAACCGGATCAAAACATTTACCTGAGTTACATGCACCACAGCAAGCAAGCAGTTTATCATTGGGATTAAAACATTTACCAGCTTTACATATACCACATAAATCATTGACATGGAGCGCACCAGCTAGCGGACAGTACCAAGATGAACAACATGGTCATGAGAAAGACTCGTATCCAAAATATCAATTCGATTATGGTGTAAAAGATCCACATACCGGTGACAAAAAGAAACAATGGGAAACTCGTCATGGTGATCAAGTAAAAGGTAATTTGTTAGGTTTTTGATATTTATCGAGAACTCAAACCGAAATATTAAAACTGTTTTGCCTAAATGTTTGCTATTTAAATGAATTTGATAAGTTTTTGTTTGTATTTTCTATCATTCAGGCGCATTCGAAAGCACTGATGTGAAAAATGGCGCCAAAAGTAAAGTCGAATACAGTTCAAACAAACATACTGGATTCCTAGCCGATGTCAATTCAAAACTTGTTAAACCACAAAGCCACTGGTAATCGCGCATACAATAAATCGAGCCAACCAAAGAAACACCGTGATCACACCATTGTGATATACCACATTTCATGATCATCACGTCAAGTAATCGTTTTTTTTGTATATTACATATAGATAATAATTAATAAATTAGCAAGTTTTTACAATAAAAAATGTAATATTTATTTGTATTCGTTCCCACACCTTTCACAAAAAATTAAAGCACAACACATATTTACATACAAAACTTAATTAATCATCGATGCCTATTTATATATATATAGCTACCACCTACCTTCATTCATATTTAAAACGGTAATAAATTAACGACTGCACAGTAGGCTAAGTATTTTGCCATCAAAACAGATCAAATCTTAAAAGGTTTAGCCGTATATTTTGTGTCTGACCAACTTAATTAATTTCTCGATCAAATTACTTAACATTTATATATCTATAAAATGTAAATAAGAAATGAAATATATAAAAAAAAAATTACGGTAATTAAAAGTAAAGTGTGTGTTAAAACTAACTAAAATGACAAGTTCAAGTTTAATTCACATTCAATTATCGATATACCTTTCCGCGATTATTAATGATTTGCGCGCACCATTAAATTGTTCCGCTTGTAAATCAAAGTCAAATGATTTAACGAATAAGTTGTATAATATTATTGGTGATTGGTAATATGATTAGCTAATCATAATAATAAAAATTAGTTAATAATTGTTTCCCGGTTTGACAGTAATAATGGCACGAGCGACCAATTTGTTTTAATAGCAAAATGATTCAAGAAATGAAGTGAGAAATTTCTCTTTCATCATCTTTCCAATATCTACAAATTGATTGAATCATGTGAAATGTTAAAAACTATATAATTATAACGGTAATTGTGTTTGTGGTATAGAAATTTAATTATGGATGGACAAAACGTTAGTTAAATACAGCTGATTTATGGCCACTAAATAATTAATAGCGACTGAAATAGTCGCATTCAATTATCTTGATACTTGAGAAAGTAAATATCTTGGCTTGATAGACCAGTGAAAGACTGATTAACCAGTGCTAGGTAAAGAAATGAAATAAAGTGCTTGTAACAGTGAAAAGTGAAAAGTAGAATATGAATAGGAATAACAATTGTGTTGAAAGTAACTACCAAGAACAATTTTTTTTTATACTTTTATTAGTTGATAACATTGTCTTAATCGAGTTCAAGAAATGAACTTTATATTAAATATTTGATATGTGCACATCGTAATACATGAAACTAGATCCATAGGTGTGGAGTTTCAGGTTCTAATGTTGGTGAGGCAACATATTTCGGTCTACATCGCTTGGAGTGGTTTGAACCTCTCAAATTGAACCTCTTAAGTCAATCTTCAGCTCAACCTCGAACTCAATCGCAACACAATTCTAAATGAAATCATCAAATTAAATGCCAACCCAACCCTTAACTTAATCACCTACTCAACCTAAAATCAACCCTTAACCGAACCGCAAATCAACCCTTAAATAATTACCCAACCGAACAACTCACTGAACCCCAATACTATAGCTAACCAATGCGTAACTCAATTAAGCTCAGACCAAATCTCAACTCTCTGCTCAATACCACATTTGATGACCAACCCAATCCCAAAATAAACTCGATTCGAAAGCTATATCCATGTGTGAACCCAACCAAACCAAACCTTCCCAACTCAATTTCAACTCAAACTCTATTCACCATCAAACCATAATAGCAACGTACAATCATATCGGCATACGTATTGTCGTACCATAACCTTAAACAATCAATCCATCAAACCATTATTTCATTTTACCATTATACCATTACACTTAATCACCATTGGTGTATTACCATTACACACCATTAAACCATCATACATTCATACTATCGTACTATAGTAGCGTCGAACCATCACACCAGCATACCATGATATAGATGGAATATCTTGTCATCAATCCACCATAACTTCATACCATCATATCATCGTAACATCGTACCATCATGCCATCATAATGTCATACTATCAGGCCATGATATTATCATACCATAGTGATTTGGCGTCTACTGGAGGGGGGGATCAAAGTTGAGTAGAGTAATCTACCAGCTCCGTAACCTTTCGGTAGGGTGCACATTACGCGAGCTGTTCTGGTCATGTTTTAGGCAGCTGGCGTGATGAGTACAATTGTGGAAAGGGTAACCTGGTCACAATTCGCAAGTGTCCGTACTGCCTCCTCGTGGCAATCACTGGTAACTGAGGCCCTTTGGCACTTCTGACCATTTGGCACAGGCTAAAGTACGGCGCTAAAGGAGAAATCCTTGATAAAAAACCCTAATCTAAGGTGGAACAGCATATGCCGATGGATGAATGGCTGATAGGTTAATCAGTCCAAAGTATGCGGACTCTGGATACCAGGCGCCCTCCAGTTTTATTTAGCCTTCCTGTGGTAAAGCTGGGTGTCCCACAGGCGACTTTCTTTTGCCAGCAACTCGTGGGAACAAAATGTCTAAACACAGTAAAAATAATAAGGATGATGACGCTCCTAAAGCGTCATATACCAGCGATAGTTCCGCGGTGGTGTTCGAGGACCTCGGCCCTCTTTCCGCTGTGGGACTCTCGATGAGTGGTCTATCGGATGGGGAGCTCCGTTCGGGGATTGAGAAATTAGTTCACAACTCCGACATGGACACCTCAGGAGATGAGAACTCGGACCCCGTAAGTGGGGGTATCGCCTCTGTGAAAGCAGGGGGGAGCAAAGTTGTCGGGGAGGACCCGAAAGGAACTGTCAGCAGCACTGACAAACCTTCCGCGGCTCCTCGCGTGAAAATGTGTGGGGCCGCGAAGAAGCGGTACAGGAGGCTTCTTGCTGAGGGCAAACCGCCCGGAAGCGAGACATGGCTTCTGGCGATGCGGCCACAAAGGGAGTCTTGTGCTCCCGCAGAGGCCCCACCGTCAAAGAGGATCCGCTCGGATGAGGATACTCCACCGGCACAAAAGAAGGCCAGGGGAGAAGAATCTGTCCCGACGGTCTCGGGTTCTGCGGTCCGGTCTGGACTTACTTTCAGGCAGGCTGCGGAGTCGGAGATAGTTGGGATCTTGCCCACTGGTTTTCCAGAGGTTGTCCACTGGAGAGCAGCTAAAGGCTGTCCAGGAGGGCATCCTAGATAAGGTGCTAGAGCAAGAGGCCAAGGAGCTTAAACCTAAGTTCCTTAGCAGTCAGCTTCGGCCTGGTTGGCTGGTACTAACCTGTGCTGACCGGGCCACTGTTCAGTGGCTCAGGGAGGCCATAGGCAGTATGAAGCCATGGGAGGGTGCGCAGCTGATCGTGGCCGAGGCGGAAAACCTGCCTCGAGCCAGGATTGTGTTCGGCACCTTCCCAAATAGTGCTGAATTGCCCACAGAGAAGCTTTTTAGTTTTATAAAAAGCCAAAATGAGGGCATGCAGGCGATCAACTGGAGAGTGATCAGGAGAGAGGCGAAAAGCTCTTCGGCCTTTTCACGTTCTCTATGGACCACTCTTCAGTTGAGAAGCTCAAGCGGGTTGGCTTTAAGGTCAACTATAAGTTTGGGACTGTACAATTGCATCCCAAGGGTGGTCAGAGTGGAGCTAAGCCGGCTTCTGTCGGCGGGACCCAAGTGATGAAGCCTGTAGAAGCTACGGTAGCGGCACCTGTAGCTAAGACCACCGGGGTGACCGCCCTCTCCAGGAGACAGGTGAGGAGAAGGCGGGAAAGGGAGAGGAAGGCGTCAGGGGTTCCGCGGGGGAAGGCCTCACAAGGACTCCTCCCGTGCAAGCCACTGGTTAGGCCTGGAGGCTCTCAGGCAGCGGGGGCCAGCAGAACGGCGATGGAGGACACTGGTCAGCCATCGGCCGGACAAAGAAAGCATGCGGGTGTGGGGTAACACGGACATCAATAACAGGGGTGAGTACCTTTTTGAATTTCTGATCTCAAATAATGTAGACATTGTCAATAGGGGAAGGAAACCTACTTTTATAAATGCGATTAGGCAAGAGGTCCTAGATCTGACACTTGCTAGTCCGCATTTTAGCGACTTGGTCAAAAACTGGCATGTGTCTGAAGGGGCCTCATTATCGGATCACTTGCACATCAGATTCGATTTGGCGGCTGAGACCATGCAGCGGCAGGAAATCAGAATTCCAAAACTGACCGACTGGGACTCTTATAGAGTCTCACTCGAATCAGAAATGCCCTCGGTTGTGGGGAGTCTCCAGAGGGTTTGGAGATCTGTTCAAACCAGCTGCATAATTCTATACACTTGGCTTACGAGAACAGCTGCCCAGTTAAGCGAAGAGAGTCCACAGAGATGGTCCCTTGGTGGAACGGGACGCTGGGTAAACTGAGGAAAAAATCGAGAAGATTATTCAACAAGGCTAAACGCACCGGTGAATGGGGCGAGTATAAGATGGCCTTGACGGAATATAATCTCGAACTAAGGCGATCCAAAAGGGCTAAATGGAGGAATTTCTGTGAGGGAATGAATGTATTGCCCTCTGCAGCTCGTCTCCAGAAAGTCCTTTCCAACGATCATTCAAATGGTTTAGGACTTCTCCAGAAGCAAGATGGGGGGTTCACTGAAAACCGGAAGGAAACCTTAGAGGTACTGTTAGAGACCCACTTTCCGGATTCAGTAGTGGTAGGAGCCCAAGAGTACTCGCATGATCCTTCAAGTGAGGTGGCCTATTCGCCTCACAGTAGGATCTGGAGTCTCTCTGGGAAAATTTTCACACCCAGCAAGGTTCGATGGGCTATTGGGTCTTTCAAACCATTCAAATCCGCTGGAGGGGATGGTATCTTTCCAGCTTTACTTCAAAAAGGTATTGAGGAAATACTCCCCAGCTTGATCCAGATGTTTCGGGCAAGTTATGCTTTTAATTATATTCCGAAACTGTGGAGGAAAGAAAATGTGGTCTTTATACCAAAGGGCGGGGGTCGTCCAGACACCCTGGCCAGGGCATATCGGCCAATTAGCCTCACATCGTTTCTTTTGAAGACGATGGAAAAAATCCTGGACTATCAAATAAGAAGTGACGTCCTTGGAAAGAATCCGCTGCATCGGGACCAGTTTGCGTATCAAACTGGTAAAACCACGGTTATGGCCCTTAGCGGGCTAGTCACGAGGATTGAAAAAGCAGTGACATATAAAGTAATTGACCTTTGTGCCTTTGTGGACATTGAGGGGGCGTTTGATAATACCTCCTATGGATCTATAGAGAGGGCAGCAATGGGAAAAAGGGTTCCACTTTCTACAATTAGGTGGATCCGTTCCATGCTGGAACATCGTGAGATTACTGCCAGACTAGGTGGCGAATCAGTAACCATCAAGGCCGTAAAGGGCTGTCCCCAAGGAGGCGTACTATCTCCTCTTTTGTGGTCATCGGTTATTGACAGACTACTGGTCCTTCTGAGTAGCCATGGGTTTGATGTCCAGGGCTATGCGGATGATGTGGCTATCATAATCAGAGGCAAGTTTGATGAGGTCATTTCTGATCGCATGCAAAATGGACTCAGGAAGGACTCAGTGTCAATCCAAGCAAAACTGTCATTGTTCCTTTTACGAGGAGGACAAAGCTTGCGCTTACAGCTCCCTCGATAAACGGTACTACTGTTCCTTTTTCCAGCGAGGTTAAATATCTAGGGGTTATCTTCTTAGATCAAAGACTGAACTGGAACCAACATTTGTTGAAAGTTCAAAATAGAGCCATCAAGGCTCTCTGGGCCTGTCAAAGACTCTATGGGCGTACTTGGGGACTACAACCAAAAATGATCTACTGGTCATTTCGTACAATCATTAGGCCTATGGTCACCTACGCATCGGTTGTATGGTGGTCTAAAACTGAGCAGAAGACAACGCAAACCTTATTGAATAAGGTTCAGCGTGTAGCCTGCATCGGTGTTACGGGCTCAATGAAGGCATGTCCAACCACGGGGGTGGAGACACTCCTAGGACTGACACCGTTACACCTGCATATTAAAAAGGATGCTGCAATTATGGCCCTGAAAATGCAGGCGGAAGGAAATATCAAACCAGGCAATATGGTGGGTCATCTGGAAATCCTTAAGGAATTTCAGACAGACCCTACCATAGGAATGCCTTCCGACTGTATGCCATCTAAACTGGACTTCCACAAACCATTCTGTGTTAGGCTACCTGACCGGGATGTGTGGAGGGCAGGTGGACCATCATTTGAGCTAGGGTCCATGGTATGGTTTACAGATGGATCAAAAACGGAAGATGGGGCGGGGATAGGAATACACGGGAGTGGTACTACCCTCTCGAAGTCCTTGGGTGCTGCTACCGTTTTTCAAGCAGAAGTACATGCTATAGAACTTTGTGCTAGGATAGGCATAGCAAAAGGCCTAAACGATGCAAAGATTTATATTGTATCAGACAGCCAATCAGCCTTAAAAGCTCTTAGGTCTTGTACCGTTGAGTCAAGGCTGGTATGGGATTATCTGAAGGTTATTAAACATCTGGCAGGCTCAAATAAGGTAACACTTATGTGGGTGCCAGGTCATACTGGAATCGAAGGAAACGAGGCAGCTGATGGCCTCGCCCGTGAGGGTTCTGCCTCTCCATTTTTTGGACCAGAACCCTTCTGCGGTGTCACTAAGGGACCTTAGAGCAGCGGTAAAACGCTGTGAGGATGTTCAAAATTCTTCCTACTGGCGCAGAATTCCAGGTTTACGGCAGGCGAAGAAATTTATATCACCTTCGTCTGTCAGGGTTAAGGAGTGTCTTGAACTTAGAAAACCTGAGTTGAGGCTGCTTACTGGCTTCCTCACAGGTCATGTCCCCTTAAGGTATCACCTTAAGAAGATGGGCCTAAGTACGACAGATGGATGCCGCTTCTGCGGTCTGGAAGCGGAATCAGCGGAAAATGTTCTGTGCCATTGCCCAGCCATTTTCCAGCAAAGACTGCAACATCTAGGAGGGAGAACAATGAGCCCGGATAATATGTATCTTGTACCGGCCAGTAGTATTGTCAGATTCATTAAGAGCCTGAATATTGACTGGACGGATAATTAAGTAGGGTCCAGCACAATAGATCTTTTAGGTCGCGGTGCGAGGTGGATTATCGCCCACATGGCCCTCCAGTAAATAATAATAATAACCGTCATACCATTGTTGGGTTTTGTTAATCAAAATTTTTAGAAATTCCTTAAGGTTAAACTGGGGAATTGCATAGGTCAGGAACTGGGATTACAGCTAGCATGTTATAATCCGCTGCAAGTGACAGAACCGGTATATACATTTCAATTACCAAATTTCGTTGTGTTACCAAGCTACGCACATCCATGCTTTGATATAAATGAATGAGGTCATGAATGTTGTGGCCAGAGATGGTTATTGATACTGGTGTGTGTTGACGAATAGCATCAAGTAGACCCTGTTGCGCATTTATCATATCATTGGGAGGTTATACTGTGCCAGTCCGCCTTGTGCTTAGATCACACTTTAGATCACTAAAGTCCACTTCATGGGTACCAATTCGAGTTTGCCTAGATCCTCAAATTATATGCCTGTCGAGTAATTAAATGGGGTAACGTTGATAGCATGCAGCAAATTGAGAGTATCGAGTAATGCAAAATGATTCACTTTACATCTATTCTTTTACGGGTAGCCGTAATCTATTTTACATGGACTGCAGTTTGTCTCCCAGCGTGGTTGTTCTCCCTCCTACAGGTTAGTCTAGATTTTGTGGCATTAGTATCTGTTGTTTTATATGTTTGTAACTTTAACTACTGCTGAATGAACAGGATCATCCATCTTGCGAGGTATGTTTATACCGAGTCCTTTGGCTCGTTAGTTATGGGTAGGCGGCATATTTCAGTTATATTCCCTTTAAACGTGTTATTGCTGTATTTAAGTGTGACTGCCCTAAAAAGTTCATCTTGTCGTGGATGTAGCTTAACGACTCTTACCAGTGGCAGATTACCAGTTCCCCCCTCCTTTTGGAGATTAGGTTGTTCTCGCAACCATGTTGGTCTTTGTTGTAGTCGTGGGAGTTAATCCATATGCAATTTTTTCCAGAATCGTTGACAGAGTTTGCCGGAAGTGTGCCAGGCTTAAAAACCAGTCATCACCTAAGTCGTTTGTAAAAGGAGCTAGTAGCCTAGAGTTCAAGCATGCCTCTATTTAAGTCAAAAGTGTTGAGAGCTCCTCAAACATTAATGTATGAGTTCCAGTTATTTTGCGGAGGTGCTGTTTTGTTAACAAGACTTCGGCTTCTCCTTCTATACTCCTCTGAGGAGGAGGCCTGGCAGAGTGAGGACTGGCAGAACAATTGTCATGCATATGGCAAAGAATAGCCCTGAGTTATTTTATTATAGCGGCATTTCCATACTTTTATGCTAATTGAGCCTGCGTAGTCTACCCCGCTATTCGTAAACGATGGTGCTGGTATTACTCGTTCTTTTGGTAGCATAACCATTAGCCAGTGCGATGTAATTTTTCTTGGTACATTTTTATTCATTGCTTGATTGCCGCCATATAGTGTTTTTAAATGAGCTTCTCTGATGAGCAATCATGTCAACTTGTGTTTTTGTTAAATGATAGATTAGAATTGGTTAGTCTTCTCCTGACTTTTAGCAGGTTATTTCCGTCTAGAAATGGCGTTATAATAGTACGGCTCCTTGGTAATTAATTACTTTAATTCTGGGTCAAGCGCTTCCTGCTGTGCAACTCTAATAATTCCCCTTACCAACATGTTGACTTTTTCTGGTTTAAAATGGGAGATGTTTCTAGTTTTTGATTTTGCAATAAATGGAAATCGTAGACAGTATGATGGGAATCGATCGAATCAGGATTCTCATTAGAAACCACGTGATGCCATTGGCTAGGATCGGTGTTGAATTGTATCTCTGTTCTTCAAAAGTTGTATGATGTCGCTTCAGCGAAATTTTGGTATACCACTGCTGCATATTCTTGATTAAAGGCTTCCCAGAAACCAAGTAATTCAATTTTAGTGCCGCTTGTGTAATTTATGGAATTGTGTATTCTAATTTCCTCTAACTGTGGTAATTTCATTTTGTGTAGTTTAGGCATCTATTTGCAAGATTTATGTGGAGTTCTTCATCCCATCCTACACCAGAAGCCCATAAATCTTGAAGAAGAATTTTCGCCTGGATCAGCAGTGGTGCTAACCGTCCTAGCGGAAAAAGCGTTGATCACTCTAAAAAAATTGTTCGTTTGGATATTGTTCTCTTACCTTCTGGCTAAGATCCTTTAAATTGAAAAGTGTCTGTTTAAGAATTCCAGAGGAGTCCAACTGATTTTATTGTAATATTAAATTATATTGTGTGGAGTCCAGATTCTCTCAGGTTTTCGGGAAGTTCTTCTTACATTACCTTTTCGTTGCCGTTTCGTTTTGGCATCAAACACTATCCTCAATCTCGTGGTTGTGCTATCTTCTTTAATGACAGAATGATGTGGCATGAAGTAAACACGAGAAGCATCCTGTATAGTTTAGTTGGATGTATTTGTTGACGAATTTGTGATATAAATTCTTGAAGTCTTCATCTCTCTTGAATATTTTTGTTATCTAAATCAATCTAGCTGCTGCTTTCGCTTTAAATTCTTCTGTTTGAGACCTGTTTGAGTTTGTTGTTATCCAGTGGTATTCAAACCTCGAACTGTCCATTTGTTAACCGCTTGTGTATCTCATTTTTAGGCTGCAGTTCTTCGGATTCTCAAAAGGGTTTTAATTGCTCGTCTATGTCCGCGGAATCGACCAATCTGTTTCACCTGAAATGATTGTTGGCTATATTCAAAGTAAACTAGAAGATTGCTCGCCTGACGAGGTGGATTGTAAATTATTACTTGCAAAGGGCCGGGTAATTGGCATTTCCATTACCTTCATCTCCTTAAAAATTGGATTAAAGGATGCTCCAAACCCCTACAGTATTCGAGATAAAGCTAAGATTTTTTGTTTAGGCGTACTTGACAACGATTATGACGTCATAATAATCAGCGAGACCTGTCTTACGATAAATATGTTCTCCCAAGAATACTTCCCATCTGATTATGTCGTTAATAGAAAGGATAGATACGATTTTGACACCAGTCGTAAGGTTGGTGGTGTTTTGATTGCGGTAAAGAATTCGGTTCCTAATGATGTGATTGCCTGTCATCCTAGCCTAAACGTGACTGCTGTTCAAGTCAGATTGGCCAATAATACTTCGATTGTTGTAGTCGCCGTGTATATACCTTACAGATCGGACTTGGATTACTACAACACGTTTATCAACTTCATCGACTCAGCTGTTATGCCTCTAGTTCGTCCTAGCGACCAACTTATCATTGTGGGCGACTTTAATTTACCCGGTATATATGGAACGATGTGGATGGCGTATGTGTTTCATCTTCCACGGATGAGAGGGCATTAGCTATCATCGATTATTTTGTTGGCATCTCAACTACATAGCTCAACAGAATTAGTAACAGTCGGGGCAAATTCCTTGATCTGTTATTTGCTAATGATGGTCCGGACCTTACTGGTTGTGAAAGCATATACCACGTACAAAAAAAATTAAAAATTATGTTTCTAATGATTTTAATTTTAATTTTAGAAAAGCCGACTTGACATCCTTCAATGAATTTCTCAGTATTTCTGATTGGGACTTCTTACAACGCGGCGGTGATTTAAACGGTATGGTGTTAAGTTTCAACGATCTTCTCAGGTGTGGTATCGAAATGCACGTTCCGCGGGTTAAAATAAAGAAAATCGGCCGTCGGGAGCCATGGTATAACAATGAGTTGGTGTTGTAGATTGCATGGTGTTAAATATTATCCAGATGTTGATAGAGCCCGCAAGGAATTTAAGTGCCTATACAACAACTATGTAGCGCGAATTGAGGACGGGTTAACATCTAGTCCTAAGGAGTTCTGGAATTTCATTAACAGCAAGAAAAAAGTGGCTGGCTTTCCACTGATGTGTCGTCCGCTATCGTATCTCCAGCTTTGCCCACCTACGATCAATTTAATATTTTCAAATTTACCGAGGAAGAAGTACGGGATTGCTTGCTCCAGCTCGAGGTTGGAAAGGGAGCGGGTTATGATGGCTTCCCGCCGATTCTGTTTAAGTGTTGTGCTGAGAGTTTGACCCGTCCTATTACCTTCATATTTATTGAAAGCCTTCGTCGCGATTTTTCCCCGATCCTTGGAAAATTTCTTGTATTCATCCAATCTTCAAGGCGGATAGAAGAAGTGATGTGAGTAATTATCGTGGGATCGCCATTCTTTCTGTCTTACCCAAGTTGTTTGAGTCTATGGTTCATAGAATCTTGTTCTTCCACTCTTCCTACCGTAACTAACTTGATTTTGTTTTGTGGCGACTTATTTGATAGCTTAAATTCCAGACATCAGCTTGACGTTGTTTATACAGATTTTGCTAAGGCTTTTGATATGAATACACCACTCTATTCTTCTTAGTAAGTTAGAGAATCTAAATTGTCAGTTCATTCCTATTAAATGGTTGCGTTCCTACCTCACTGATCGTTGGCATTCCGTTAGGGTCTTAGGTTCTTACTCCCAATTATTTCATGTGCCATCTGGCGTGTCTCAAGGTAGTCACATTGGACCATTTTTGTTTTCATTATTTATGTGGTGCAATGCTTTGAGTTTGCTAACTGCCTCCTCTTCGCAGATGACATGAAAATTTTCGCCCGGGTTTCTAGTTTGTCTTTATTGTAGGAGGACTTAAACAGATTTTCTAGTTGGTCAATTAATAATAGACTGGCTCTGAACGTGAGCAAATGTAAGACGCTTTCTTTTAATCGTATCCGCTTACCCGTTTTTCACCAATATCAGCTGTACAATGAAGATGTTGACCGAGTCGAGTTTATTTCCGATCTTGGTGTGACTTTTGCAGCTGACGCTATACATTTACCAGACATGTTAACACCATTTGCAGGGATTTTAGGGACCGGATAACTTTGACATCACTGTATGTCTCGTTTGTCCGGTCTATTTTGGAGTATGTATCTCCAGTTTGGGCGTCATCTTACCACTGTTATTCCGGGAGGATTGAGAATGTTCAGAAGCATTTTGTTATGTTCGCGCTCCGATGTTTGCCGTCCACGCGTGCTGTGGAATATGTCCTCCCACCTTATCAAGATCGATGTAATCTTTTGAAACTGCAAAGTCTATAGACTATCGCCGGGACGTAGCTTGTACCGAGCTACTCGCACGTCTAAAAATCTATGCTCCCGAATGCCGTATGCGTCAACGTGATGGGCTTTTGCTCATTGACCTGGTGCCAACGAACTATTATGTTTCGGAACCGATCCTGAGAATATCATGGGTGTTCAATTCAGTTTTTGAAATTTTTGATTTTCACTTGTCGAGAGTTTGAGAATGTTTTATTTAAGTTTTTTAATAATTGTAGCGAGTAATAATTGTTTGGATCGATTGTAGTCACTGTAGGTTTCAAATAAATAAATAAATAATTTCAGTGGTGGTTGGAATTCCCTTATTGAATTGTCATCTTCAACGTACTCGTTGTATAACTTCTTCAAAGCCGCTATTCTTTTCTCCAGACATGTTTTGGTCTCCGCAATAGCTGTTCCTTAATTTTAGTTTGGTAAGTTTATTTATGTATGTGTCTTCATATAGCTCGTAGTGATAAAAATAAAAATATATATGTGAACCATTTGAAACTACGCCAGTTCGTTAATTGCGTCCGAACCTTCGACAATGATAGTGTTATTTACCACTTCCAGACTTCTTTCTTTGGGGTTTGTTGAAAAGTAAAGTATATTCCAACAAACCAGCAGCAATTCCACAGTTAAAGCCAGAGATAAATCGAGCAACTGGGACAATTTAACAGCAGTTAAGCAACAAAAGGTGTATAAGTTCTGACATTTGGCTCGAGTTGGACGTTTGAATTCCACACATAACTATTACAGAGCAAAATTCATGTTCCTACAAAACAAATTTGAGATATACTCAAAAATTTGGTATTTTATTCACACAACAAAATTCTGATAAATTAACTGTGCAAACATCAAATTTAGATGAAACACGTTATGCTTCCTGTACATTCACTTGTCATAAACGTTTCATTCAGTATTGAATAATCAAATAATGAAATGAAAGTACACGGGCTACAATTAAAATAATCCGAAAAAAATTAAAAAATAAAAGTCTAATGGCCGATATAAAATAATTAAAATACTTAATGTTGATTCGTTTAAGATCAATGACCCCGATTATATCGGATTTCTTCTTATTCTTAAATATCACTTTTGTTTATTTAAATATTTTATTAGAAAATGAAACTCGTTTAATATCGAATAGTGATGTGTGATACCACCACTTGCATTTTCATTTAAATATGAAAACAGTTCAATGAATGAAAATACCACAGTGTTTATAAAAAATGAACGCGACTAAAATTAATTCTGGTATGGAAACGTACGTACATGATTAATGGAAATGTCATCAATTATATTGTAATTATAATTTATATTTATATGTATGTATGTAAAAAAAAAAAACAAAGTTAATTTAATTAATTGCCGGCATTTAAAATAAAATTAAATTCATTAAAAAAGATTGATGTGTTATAGATATACTGGTGGCATGTTGTTATTGCACAAATATTTCCCACATACGCATGACCGGTGCATTGACCGGTTGCGCCACCCTCACAATATATAGCATAAGAGGGAATATTTGGTTTGCACACCAATTGGCTTGCGGACTAAACAACAATACAATAAAATAAAATTTCGCTGTCGCGCGGCGGACTCGACCTACTAAAGATTATAAATTTAATTTATTTATTTAATATTTATTTTTAATATTTAAAACAAAAATATTTTTATTTTAAACAAGAAAATCAAGTTTAAGGAATTAAGAAAATGTGATATCCAGCTACACGCAACACAGAGGCAATAAATTAATTATTTATATTACAATTTACAAGTTAAAATTTAGGATTTCTCTTTTTTCGCCATAATACGCTCAACAGCAGCAGCATCATTAACAGAGGTTTTCATTTTTTATCGCTTATCGATTTATTTTGATTTTTCATGTGATTGACACATTGATCTTTTACAAAAACGACTTTGTCGATTTCTTTATAATGTTCGATCGCCAAACATAAACGATTTTATTAGGTTACTAATTCAATTAAGAATGCACATTGTTATTATCGATCAGTGGCGTAACTATTTTTGGCTGTGGACCTGAGAAGTATACATAATAAAAAAAAACACATGGCCGCGTAAAGTCGGCTTTTACCTTAGTAATTGATTTACCCGATCATTCAACAAAACGTAAACATTGTACTTTTAGGTATAGTATAACTGTGGGCCGCATATCATTTGATAATTTAGACCAAAGTAATGAAATCCTTTCAAAAATAACCAAAAATTTGGTTGGTACAAAACCACTGAAAGTCCCTGAGTCCGTCTGTCTGGATGGCTTTACCCATGCTATCCCGAGAACGGCTTGTCCGATTTGGAATTATTTTCGCTTATTAGTTATATAAATATAGTTTGGGGTTGAGTTGTAGGTAAAGTTAGGGGTCAATTTTCGGGTTGAGTTAAAGTTGAGTTGGAGTTGGGTTAGGGTTTAGTGATTACGAAGTGTTGACCTATTTGTTATAAATGTTGGTTTGAGGATTGAGTTGGGCGTTGGATTTGTGGTTGAGTTGGGTTCCATTTTCGGGTTGAATTGGGGTTGAGTTGGAGTTGAGTTGAGGTTCAATTAGGGTTTAGTGAGCAGTTGAGCAAGCTATAGATATAAAAGTTAATGGTATGGGAATATTGTCGGGAATATTGATGGTGAGGTTGATGTTTATGGTGATAATGGCATGATTTTACGATGATGTGATGATATGACCGTATCATAATATAATGGTATGTAGGAATGATGATATGACGGTATAATGGTGGTACGTTGGTATGATGGTTAGATGGTATCATGATATGATTGTACGATGTTATGATGATATAATCGTATGATGTTTTGCCAGTATGATGGTACGATGGTGTGATGGTATGACGGCATGATTATATGAGGATACGGCGGTATGATGTTATGGTATAGTGTCATGAAGGTATGTATGATGGTTTAATGGAATAATGTTGTGATGGAATGATTGATTAATGGTATGGTAGTGCGATGATATGAGCATAATATGGTATAATTTTAAGATGGTGTGATGGTACTATGCCCTTAGGGTAAGATGGTGATGGTATGATAACGGCCGCCTTTGAAGTTATGTCAATCAAATTTCAATGACAACACGCAACATCACCTACCGAGTAACACCGGGTATACCAGATAGATTTTTATATATACCGGTTTGAGGATTGATTTGGGCGTTAAGTTTGAGGTTAAGTTGGGTTCCATTGGCAAGCTTAGTTGGGTTTGAGGTGGATTTGAGTTGAGATTTAGTTGAGCAGTCAGTGCTAAATTTGAGAATTTATTTGTGTTTAAGGTTGAGTTGGTAGTTAGCTTGTGTTAATTTGAATTGAGTTCATGATTCACTTTGATTTGAGAACTAAGTTGGACGTTAGGCTCAAGTTGATATTGAGTTGGGAATTAACTTCATGTACGCATGTAGTTTTTCAGATTCGGTTGATTTAAAAGATTGAGCTGGGCGATAAGTTGAGAGGGTTGCGTTGAGTTGTCGAGTGTAGTGCTGAGTTGGAGTTCAGTTAGGGTTCAGTTTTGACCTCTGCCGTATAAGGAAATGGTGATTGTCACAATTTTTGATGACCACTCAATATGACAGAACGATTTAAAATTTTTCTTCGTTTATTTTGCTTTCTGTTTTTCATGATCAAAGTTTAGTGATCAAAATTTAGATTTAAATTTTTTTTTTGATTTCTTGATAAGAACCTCTCAGGATTTTTGGATTCGTATTTCTAATTGAATTTTTTTTAGTGTTTTGATATGAAAGGGAATTACTTATGATCCAATTCCCCATCCCAAATATTTAGATCATCAAGAAAACTCATTTTTGGAATGGGATCATGGGAGAGTTGATTTGGGGTTATGTTAAGGGTTAATTTGGGGTTGATTAAGTTGCAGATTGAGCTGACGATTGAGTTGTAAGTTAAGCTGAAATTGGAGTTAAGAGTTTCAGTTAGGAATTGATTTGGGAGTCGATATTTTCAGCGATACTAATGGTCAATTGAGGAAGTAAACAATAAGCAGGATTTTTAGGTTGGAACTGGACAATTTCATCATTAAAACGCCAGTGATTAAGGGAACGCCGCAGGGAAGAGTCTTCTCCCCTCTTCTCTGAAACATAGAGACAAATGGATTATTACTGGAACCACAGAGAGAGTTCATCGAAATTATCGCCTATGCAGATGACGTAGCTATAGCTGTTTCCGGGAAATACCTCGGCATGCTTGTGGATGTAATGGGGAATGCGCTCACAATCGTTACAAAGTGGGCTGGCAAATGTGGCCTGATAATTAACCCGTCCAAGACAGAGCTGGTACTCTTTACTAACAAATAAAAAATCCCGGTTGTAATCCCTCCTACCCGAAGCAGCACGAAACTTGCTTTTAGGTTAGGTTAGGTTTGGTTGGCGGTCCAGTAGGACCAGGCATAGACATAAAAATGGTACGTAGCCATACCACGAAAAATTGTTTCCTCCAACTCATTGGAACCATTTTGAGCTGTTAACAAAGCGCTGGATACTCCTGAAGTCCATCCTACAGAGGTCCGTGAGGTCTTTGAATAAGGGTGCCCCTAGAAACTTTAGTCTGTTTCGTGCCAGACGAGGGCAGGTGCAAAGAAGATGAAGTACTGTTTCTTCCTCCTCTTCGTCCTCGCAACTACGACAGTAGTCATGTGAGAAGACACCAAGTCTACTCGCATGCCTTCCTATGAGACAGTGCCCCGTAATCACTCCAACAACCACACTGATCTGACTTCGCTGAAGTGAGATCAGCTGTTTGGATCTCGCCAAGTCCAACTTTGGCCACACCTGCGGAGTTATGACGCAGGAGGTAATACTTGATCATCTGTCATTCGTCAGCTTGCGAGCTTTTTCCTAAAGCAGCAGTTTGCATACCGCAAGAGGCATTTCAACATCCTTTCTGCTTTCTGAGAAGTAGTCCGTTGTACCACGACGAGCCAGTTCATCGGCGTTTATATTCCCTGTACTTATGAAATAGGCTGGCACCCATAAAATGTAGATGTTGATCAGTTCTAGAGATGAGAGACAGTTCTGGACTACTTTCGACGTGAGGAGGTGTGATTGAAGCGCTTTAATGGCAGCTTGACTGTCCGTATATATGCGATATTACATTAAACCTCAACCAGTCTATGACTTTCTTTATGGCAGTTACTTCAGCTTGAAAAATGCTACAGTAGTCGAGGAGACGGAAGGAGAGATTTAACAGAAGTTCCTCGCAGAACACTTCAGCCCCGACTTTCTCGTCCCGTTTTGAAACATCAGTGAAGAAGTTTATAACTCCTGGTTCCAAAACTGCACCCATCATCCAGTCCTCCCTGGATGGGATTCTAGTCCGGAACTTTGTGTCAAAAGATAGTGACGGGGCAGTATAGTCGGTGGTCTTGGGAATTTGTTTGTTGGGGGTCCACATTAAGATGGATTTCAGCCGTATGGCATTATAAGCTGCCAAATGTTTCCCCAATATATCTGATCCACAGAGAAATTGTTCTCTGAACTTTTGTCAACAGCTTTTGGTTGATAGTTTGTCCAGAGCAGGCCACCAGACTATTACCCCATACAAGAGTATGGGTCTGACTACTGCGGTATAGAGCCAATGTACGATGCGGGGCTCCAGCCCCCATCCTTTCCCAATGGCATTTTTGCAAGAGTATAGCGCTACCGGAGCTTTCTTTACCCTTTCCAGAATATTAGGTTTCCAATTTAATTTGCTATTCAAAACGAGCCCAGAAACTTCGCTTCAACTGTAAAAGTCAAGCTGAACCTATTTAAAGTGGGAGGATCGATATGAGGAAGTTTATAATTCCTAGAGAAAAGAACCAATTCGGTTTTGTGTGAGTTCACATTAAACCCACAGACATTGGCCCATAATAAAAGAGTGCCCAGGGCATTTTGCTTAAGCTCACTAAGGGTGCCGGGATATTTACCACGGACACCAATAGCAACATCATCCGCATATGAAACCACCTTGAAGCCACCGTCCTCCAGTCTCAGCAACAGGTCATTTATGACCAAGTTACAAAGTAGGGAGGACAGTATGCCACCCTGTGGTGTACCTCTGCTTGCAAATCTTGTGACGGAGGATTCCCCAAAAACTAGGATTTATGATCCTGCCTCTTAGCATTTGATCTATCCAGTCCTTGAGTGATTCATCCACTCCCAGATCTGAAAGTGCCCGAGTTATAACTCCTGGAAGCACATTGTTAAAGGCCCCCTCAATATCCAAGAAGGTTACCATTGCGTAGTCTCTATATTCGAAAGATTTTTCAATGAAATAAACAAAAGAATGAAGAGCAGTCTCGGCATGTTGAGATTTAGACAGCTTTTCTGATACAATCGTGCCTCTAATATGAGCTTGTATTTGTCTTTCTAGTGTTTTAAAAAGGGAGGAAGACAAGGTAATCGGTCTAAAGTCTTCGGGATTGCAGTGTGTAGTAGTTACCTCTAACCAGGAAATTGTTAGATCTGTAAATTGTTATATCCGCAGAGATAATACCATCGAGTCCAGGCGAACTTGTATTGTTTAAAACTGTTTATCGCCCACAGGATATTTTTTCTGCTAATAATTTGGCCTATGAGGCTACTAGCCCTTTTACCTACTGATGTGCTAGATACAGATTCGGAACAACCAGGAAAATGAGTCTCCATCAGAAGTCCCAGCGATTCCGCACTATTAGTGGTACATATCCCATCCGGCCGTTGAAGATAACTTGGGATGGAAGAACCAGTTGCTAGTACTTTGCGTAGCCTAAACATCTCTGAAGACTCCTGAATTTTGCCACAGTATAGTCTCCAAGAGCTGTTCTTGGCACTTCTCAATTGATATTTGTAAATTTTGAGGACTTCCTTGTCCCAGTCTACAGCAGATTTTATTTTCCGTGCTGTTTTGAAGAGTCCTCTGCATTTTCGACGTGTTTGTTGAATCTCCTTGGACCACCAGGGAGGGTGGCCGAGATAGAGAGAGAGCCTTGCTTTTACTGACAGAGCAATATATTTGTGTGTTTTATTGGATAGTAAGCAACGTTGACGGCCTAACATTTTGGAAAAATAAACAAAGCTACTATATAGCTGTGTACTCCTGCAGGAACGCTATTGCTAAAAGATGGGGTCTGCATCCCTGGCTGGTACACTAGCTCTACACCGACCAGTACTCATATATAGGACGAGTGTGTGGTCAAATCAGTTCTGGACAAAGTAACTTTTTAAAACAAGATAGAGTAGGTGCAAAGAACGGGCATCAAGCGGGGTATTGAGGTCAACTCGACACGTTATGTTTTACCTTCTCCCAGCAGAAATTTTTTGCAAAGAGATGGCGGCATCTATGGCTGTGCGATTTGCCACCGTTTCTCAGCGAAATTGTACTAATATGGGACACCCACCTACAGGCAGTTCGCAAAGGGATGAGTTGGCAACTCTTAACTACACTATATACTTACTCTATGCTACGAGAAGGGCTTTTGGACCATATTCCCTTCAAGGGAATCCTGGAGGGACGGGTCATTTTCGGAAACTGAAGCTTCACAATTTTTCACCGACGGCTCCAAGCCCGACGACAAAGTGGGAGCTGAAGTATTATGTGATAAATTATATGTCAACATTTTTATTCGTATCCCTGATTACTGCAGCGTGTACCAGGCTGAGGTGATAGCGATTAAAGAGGTCGTAACGCTCAGGTGAATCAGTTTCTTTGGCGTCACGGATGACGTTGTGTTGTCATTCACCTCTTAATGAGTGACAACACCACGCAAAATCTACATTTGGGCCCTGGTCACTCGGAAGGCACAGGAAACTGCAGAGCTGGAAAGGGCAAGTCTAGACAGGCATATCCCAGCGCTTAAAATAACACTTAGAAAACAGACGCTAGAATTAGCAGATTAAAGGTGGACCAATATTTAATTAAAAACGGTCGTAGGAGTACGCAAGGGACACTGCCGGTTTGGAGAACGTGCAAGAAGGCTGACTCTAGCGGCAAATGACTTGTGTGGAAGCTGTTTTTACGAGGAGGAGGCGAAAGAGACGTTGGTATACTTCCTTTGCTCACGCCCGGCATTATCACGCAGAACTTCAAGATGGACAATCTGTAAGTTCAAGATGGACAACCTGTCGAATCTCGAAACTGTAAAGGGCGGTGGGATGTTCTTCGCTACATAGGTAGCTCTAATTGGTTTCAGCCACACCAACCTAACCTAACCTAACCTAACACAACCTGCATTACCATATTTTTGTTTTCGGCGGACATTAACAATGTTCTGCATTATCGATTTTTTTACTTTCGGCTAACTTTAACAGTATGATTATAAAAACTCTTCACATAAATTGGTTGCTATTAAAGACAAAGCTATTTTAGGAGTTTTGGTTTCGTGCAATGCTTGGCAAAACTCAAAAGACATTTGACGGTTTTAGTAGCCAAGGCAAGAAAAATGAAATAATGTTCAGAAATTTGCTATTGATTTCCATTTTCTTCTCAATTACAAAACGATAGCTGTCGAATACCGTACTGATTCCGTGTAACAAGTCACCTTGCACAAAACGCAACGGTAAACGAACTGCAAGCCAAGCCATACTTACCCTTTCTGTCCCAGTATTGACCCAGTTTAAAAAGAATGTAATGTATCGCTGCATTCCAAAGTAAAATCAGCTTGTTACGCCACTGACATCGTTACCTTTATGCGTGTACTAAACGTAAATCAAAATAAATTTCGCTTTTTATATTACATTTTTAAAAAAAGCCAATTTATTTAAGCGTGTGGTGTGTGTGATCAAAAAAAAAAGAAAATTTCATTTAGTTTTTTAACGTGCATACGGAGTAACATAAAATATTCGTGTTTTTTTTATTTCTGTGACTGAAAAGAAGAAAATCAAGTTGAGAAATAAAATCAAGATTCGAGTGTATAAAGAAAACTCGGTAAACAACACACAAAACTCCTTTCTAACAATTTTTATCCGATTTATTTGCATCTTACAAATTATATGGAAGTTTCAAAAAATTTCTAGAAAAAAACTGTCGTGAGTACGAAAGTTGTCGAAAGCTTCAAAGTAATTAAGTTAACGAATGTCAAACTTAGGGATAGGGCTCAGATAATAAAAATAAGAAAATCAGTTTGTGGTACATACACACACACACCATAAATGTTCAACATTAATTAAACCAAATTTTCATTTTACTTAGAGTTAAAAATTCTATTTCTAAAGTTGAGAGTCACATCAATTACTTTCACTAGGAGTTATAATCGTATATATACGAGTCTTATATGGAAACGGTTTCTTTTATTAAATTCGCATATAGAAATCACGTCTATCATACCCTCCGTTGTAAAACTAACCCATAACAACATAATTACAACTACAGAAATAGTAATAAACATTAAAACTAAATTGCAAGCTAAATACAAACAAAACGTGTTATCGGCATATAAGCAGAGATCGAGTAGAAAGATTACACACGATCAATTTTTTTTGTAGCTGCTGCTGCTGCTATACTTTACGAGTGCATAATGCTTTTTCCATTTCTCATGAATGATGATGCGATCTGTGATGAAAATGTATACATTTTATAAAAGAAAAGAAAAAGACGACGACAACGACTACTAAATAAAAAATCGTGTACATCGTAAAATTTTTTAAAATGCTGTTAAATATAATGTGTGTTACACGGTACTTTGTGATAGTGGGGAGAGACACTTTCATTGTCAAGGTTTTGTTTGTTTTGGTTATCGTTTTAGTCTTCTCCAATTTTGATGTTGTCATTGTTTTTTTTATTGATATGTATACAGTGATGGAGGTTGCTTCATTGGTTGACACCTTTCATATAACACATATTGATGGCACTTTTGGTGTGTATACATTTGATTGGATTGGGGTCGTTGTTTAAGAAATTTTGAATTTGATTGCACTTGCAAATTCAGGCAGACCACTAAAATCGAAAGCGACATGCTGAAATCCAATCCTCTAATTGGACCATTCTTGCGTCTACGGAACAGGACTAAACTGGAAACAGGACCATATCTAGTTATTATAAGCGTTTGGAAGAAAAACGATAAATAAATTAATGAAAATGGGTGAAATACTTGTTCACGAATCGGCAAGTTTATGTGTCAATTAGAAAACCGAGGTTCTGTTAATAATCTTGTTTTGAACCTACAATATTTATGAATAATATTACTTAAGTGGTAGCTTAAAACTATACACAGATATTTACTTTTGAGCTACTTCTGCTACAGATTCGGGATACTATTGCACGTCACACTTTACTTTGCTCCTCTCTATTTCATATAAAATTCCAATAGGAACGTAAATGAGACAGCCTGTTCAGTTTCTTCGGTATAAAATGAAACATTTCAACTTTAGATTTAAGCAATTTTATTTGAACGGCGGAATAAAGTTTCGCATACAACAATGTTTAAATGCGCGGCATGACATTTTATTGGTATCTAGCGTGCAGTGTAACAATTGTTCATGTATTTCTTGTTCTTTATGAAATAAATAATTTAATTTAGAATTTTTACATAATTTAATGAAAATAACCGGTTTACAAGCAATAGTTATGTGCATCTATCAAATAAAATGTAATGCAAATGACATTAGCAATTTGAAAATTTCGTTCCTGGTAAGGAGGTATGCGCAGCTAGATTTTTGCTTGCTTCATTTTCTCAAGGTACATTTATAATTGTTTCTGTTTATTTTAAATCACAAGAAAATTAAATCAATTTCTTGCTATTTAATGGCGATCGAATGCGAACATTTATGCCATTTTCATGAAGTCGATTTTTAGAGAATAGGAAGCGATATTGTGGCAAAACTTAAGAAAATGTCAAATTTGAATCGATTTCAGCAGTAGACTTCTTCGTAGATTCTAGGGCCAGAAATACTAAAAAAATGTCAGAAATTTAGCTTTGTTTTTAACGAAATTTTCTCAAAGCTTTTATTCAGCTAAAACTTCAGACGTAAACTTTTCTATGTTCAGATCGCCCGTAAACATAATTCTGAAAATGCGCGGGCAATTCCTGCACTTATTTAACCCTACAAGGCAAGGAATGGAAGTCTGAATTTTTATAATCAGGAGGCCTGTATCGACAGTTTTAGGCTGGTTTTGAGAGTATCTGTTTCAAAGCATATACGATCGAAATCTCACCGTCTCAGCCTACAAATTTCAAATTTCTTTAAATGTTGTCCAGCATGGCTTCAGTAATTGTATTGCATTCAAATTTCAATGTCTAAGTGGCCTGAAGCTAACATTTTACGATACAGTACAGATATAAGTTTTTTTGTTAAAATGACACTAGAGAATTACAATTTTTGACTTGTTTGAGGATAGCTGTTACTTTCATTCGACTGCGGAACCCTCTTGCTCTGATATTTTTAAAAGTTTCGCGAACAAGTCAACCCTTAAAAATTTATTTTGTAAATTTGAAACAATTCAGTTGGTATTTGCAAAAATGACTGATTTGAAAGAAATCGATTTATGACCATGGTAATATGACCATGATAGGCGGATCAACTAGCTACACTTTGAACAGAAGCACTGCAGGTGAGGTCGACCAAAGGGAAGATTAATCATTTGCGGAATGTGGAGCAACACCATTACCAATTGTTGATCGGACACAAACAGATTCGTTCAATAGCACAATCAATAACTGTAGTGAAGCCATACCTCTGCAGCTTAATTTATGATATTGTACCGCTTTCTTATGGCGATTAGGCTGCAAAACTCTCAACGGTTCTACAAGTTAATAAAACGGAACTTGATTTAATAACAGCAAATACTTCGAATGTGGCTACCAAAGAGATGACCGGGTATATGATTCAGGTGTGTCATTTGTCGTAAGCAAATCCGTTCGAGTTGAATGTCAACTGCAAAATCAACACGCATATTTAAAGCAACTAGCTGCGCAGCTAATAATGTCGTAACATTCGTTGAAGCATTAGATACTAATTTATTGACTTAAATCGTCGGTGTGCTAAGTAGCGTCATTCTTGGGAATAAATATAATATCTAAACCACATAAAAAACCCATAATAGCCAACTTCACCGATAGCGAAACACAAAAGTTTTGCAAATTGCTAGCCGTAACACCGTGAGTATTTAAAATTCAAATACTACCCAAGTATCTCAAGTTACCGACGGAAATTCGTTTACCCATTACCTAGCTTACGGAGAAAGCTATTACACTCAAATAATAAGCGTGAAAGTAAAGAAAATCTTCGTAAATCAAGTCGTACTTTATCAACTGTTTGTATTTATCATCGAAATTATGGAATGGATGCGCGTAAGTGTCGAGATTTAATTTCTGTGCTGCTGGTCATAAAAATTTTTCTTCAAAATATTGATTTGAACGCTCAATTCTTTAACAAAAATCTGAAGACACAGACTCTACTGTCTTTACGCTCAGCAATCGAAATTCATCAAACTTTTCTCAGCTTGTGATACCCAAATTGACACTTACGATTAAAGTATAAAGTATTAATAAGCTGATTATAACCCAGAACAACACTGAAGTTGAAAACGTTCAACATTATTGATTAAATCGCAGGTCTCTTAGAAGAGTTCAATGATGTTGCGCAAGCAACTTCATCGTTACGGCAATGATGTTTTACTCAAGCAACTTCATGGTTTCCGTTAAGGTATGCCGTCTGTCGTCAGATAAGCTTAAGCTGTGAAAGGCCAGTTTGAGCATCTGTTGAAAAATGGCCTCAACAGACTCTCAAAGAGCAATTTTGCTGTAGGGCTTGCAAAATGATGGAAAGATGGTTCTTGGAATTGTTGCATCGACTTTAGAGCACTCAACGCAATAATCGTTCTGCACAAATAACCTCTGGTTTGCAAAATAAGTCATAAACAACTTTATTAAACTTTATTATTTACATGCTAGATTGTAAGAAACAATCAGAGTTAACAATAAGAAGAAAATTGAATGGACATCAGAGTAAAAATCAGGGTAAAATTGAAAGCATTCATCAAATGCAGGAACGACTTATCCAAAGCAACTTTATTTATGCATCCAATAGCTAACGCTCCCCTTTTATTAAACGTTGATAAGCACAACCTTTCGGCTCAACAATTTTTAACAAAATTGACAGAAAAGGAAAAACGTTTGCAATTTACGACTGAAATTTGCTGGCATTCGTCACTTCAGATATATATCCAATTCTCTGGGATGTCCATTGGCGTCCATTGGTGCGACTCCGCGCAGCGTGAAAAGCAGGCCAAGACCCGAGTCTGAGTTTGTCAAAATTCTAAAGCAAAATATAGCCACATAGGAGGATGTGATTGATCAATAAATAAGATTACCACCAGATACGATTTTTTTTTGTTTGAGTTCACTAAGACGTTATTAGTAAACGTACTTCACTTCATTTAACAATGAAGAATCTAAAATTAAATATTTTGCAAGCCTTCTCACAATATTCTTTATCTTTGGCCATTTGAGGCCCTTTGAGGCATTAATAGGTTTAAAAAGATTTGTGAAAGCCCAAATAGTTTAAGTCTTGATACAATTTGTGTGGTTGGATTATTTTTTAATTTAGCATTAAATTCAAATTTGAATGAATTTTACTTGTATAATAAATTCGAACAAATGTATGCATTTTGAAACACATACATACGCATTTTAGTTGTTGTTGAACATCAATTAGTAGTGACTTATCTTATGCGAATGTCTTACAATTCAATTCGTTCTTGTATGATATTCCATCTTGGATTGCTACTTTAAATTTTATAATGATTGTAGTACAATGCTTTAAGTGTTGTAAGTGTATGCTGTAAGCAGATATTCTAAAAATATATGCGAACAGTATTAGCAGGAATAGGTCGATAAATTTTTTAAATGCTCTATACTAAATAAGGTGGCCTTAAATGCTGATTAGTGTAAAGTTATGAAGTTTTCTAGAAAGCGACTGTCGTTTGAGGACCCTTTGTCCATTTTGACTGGACTAATTATATCAGTGGCCAATAATTCAAGGGGTGTAAGTTGTTTAATACAATATTTACTACACTTAAAGGCTTTACCACAGCTATTTTTCGCGCGACGCGATTTTTTTCTATTTTCAAATTTTACTAAAATTGAAACAAATTTAATTGTAAATGTTTGAAGAAACTATCAAATTCAATTTCAATCTATTATATCTTCTAATAATTTTTTTGGAAAATTATAATTATTCAAAATTCGCGCGACAAAATTTAAAATTCATAATTTATCAATAAAAATTATTAATTTACAAAAAAATTAATAATTTGATAGTTTCTTCAATCATTTAGAATCAAATTTGTTTTAATTCCAGTAAAATTTGAAAATAGAAAAAAAAAATCGCGTCGCACGGTAAATGGCTGTGGCAATTGACGAATGGGACGGTGTGCTCTAGCGGACAATAGTGAAACTACATGAAATTATATAGAAATAGTGTCTATTTAAATTACATTTTTATTTATGAAAATAGTAATTATTGCACAATTGAATTAATCCAATATGTAGTTTTAAATGTGATTTTTTTATATCTGATTCATTTTTAACATTCTTATCATTTTAGGTATTAGAAAATTGTGCTTAAAAATTGCAGAAATTTCAAAATAAGCTAGTGTTACTAAAGACATAAATGTTTTAAAAATATTAAATTTTAGATTGTATTAATAAATCAAAGCGTGGTAACTGTGGTCTAATAAAGCTCCAAAATCGTTTAGTGACCCACATATACATATATTTATAGTGAGCTTAACAATAAATTTCTGCAATTTTTAAGCACAATTTTCTGACAAAAATTACACTTCAAACTACATATTGGATTAATTAAATTGTGCAATCATTACTATTTTCATAAATAAAAATGTAATTTAAATAAACACTATTTCCATATAACTGCATGTAGCAAATTTTTGTTACAGCCTATCACATATTTCACTATTGTCCGCTGGAGCACACCGTTCCATTCGTCAATGCCTTTACTATATTTTTCGAACTTTCATTTTGAAAAATAGATCAAAGTTGGCTCTGACGAGTTAAAATAATACTTGCTAAATTTATCTTTAGTTTTACTAGTGTACGTAAGATGTCTTAAATGTTTACAGAAAAATACGAAAAAATGTTTTTTAATGACAAAATTATCACTCGTTCCTATATTTTGTGAGTTCGTTTTACTTTTCATACAGTTTTTGAACTTTAAATTTCCATCGGTGGTAATTTTTGGTAGGATGGTTTTATCCTAATTTTATCGTAACCGGTTAAAGAAGAGTCTAAGGGGACTTGAAAGTTATTATTGTAATCGATCGGTATAATATTTCTACAAGGAATTTATATATTGAACATTGCTGTCAGGAATTTATCCTGAGTGAGAGTTTACGACCATTTTCTGATGAAAAATTTTCAGCAGATTCAGTATATTTTATATGGTAAACAAAAGAATTATGCTCGGAAGGAGATATTTGTTTACAAAATAGACTACGTCGATTGGTTGCCTGTTGAAAATTTTTCATCAGAAAATGGTCGTAAACTCGCACTCAACGACAAAAGATGACAGAGATGAACAAACAAGCAAAACAGAAAAATGTTGACTGAACCAATTGTTTCATTAGAATTCAATTTCTTGGCTTAATTATTTTATTTTCAGACTTAAAAAATTGTTAGCAACTAGCTATTCCAATTTTTTTCTCGCAAAAATAAACAAAGTTTGGTAAAATTGATCGAGTAGTCATATTATTGGCTTGCGAATTGCGATTTGCTATAGGTTATCGAGCTTTTGCCCCAATATTCCCTATTTTATGAAAGTATAAAAAGTTAGTGGATCCCGATGCGGCTGTAAAAATATTTATACGACAGATGGCGTGGTCAAATTAATCACTGGAAAACCTCAATATACAACCGGTGTTTACTTTTACTGCACTGATTTTTGTAGCTCTAGAAAATGCTGTGTAAAACTGATCATGAGTAAAACACGGCTGTGGAAGAAATTCTCCAAAGTTTTTGGAAATTTTGACCTTGGGTTTTGTTAATTGTTATGGTATACTCGTAAGGCAGAGCTGGATGATTAACTGACTAACTTAATGCAGTTTGCACTGAAATCTTTTACAGCCATTCGTGCTCCATTGCATGGGCCGCTTCTAATTGACATTCTAAGAAGCATTACTAAACAACCTTTTTTAAATTTAGTTTGTGGGGTGGTAAACCAGAAGCAGTTAAAGAATTCAAATAATCAGCAGGAATGTTAACTTGGAATTTTCGCCATTTTCCCATCGTGTTTCTTAATTGATTGATTCAGAAGTGCAGGATTTTTTTGGGAAACTAAATTTTGAAGCAGTTTTTCAACTATTTCTCTGACTGTTTCATTTTTAGGGCATAAAATTTCAATTTGATTGTTTATTTTCCTCCAACATCAGTTATTAAGTCATCTGACATGTAATAATGAGAGGGGGATTTCCAGCGAATACTGAATTCTTCTATTGCATTCGACCGCAACGCTTTTGTCATTACCAATATGTAATAACCATTGACTGAATTCAGATTCAGTAATGGCTCTCATATTTCTGCTTAACATGAATCGACCCCCGATTTCCTTACTGGTAGCACCTTTCGAAAATCGCCACAATTACTTTGGAACTAATGCTCCACCCCAAATAACACAATCAATCGATGCTAGAAAATCCCTTTTTTTTCTTATAAAGTTGCAGAAATTTAATGACGTCCATATTGACAGGAAGCGAGAAAGCTGAATGACATGTCATACCATCTGGGAGGAGGTTCTCTGTAATTCCTGTGCAAACTTCACATAATAGAGATTAACTTGAGGATTTTTAATACGTAAATTATCCACTATATTAAATATTTCGGTATTGGAATCGATGAAACAAAATCGAAACTAATTTTTTCGTAATGTCTTTGCAGGATTACGGGGCAAATTATTGTTACAAATAATGACCTCTAAGAATTAGGTAGCATATTGGTGGTATAAAACTAGAATTATTTCGTTTACCAAAAGTGTATTGTGTTTTGTGTGTATGCAGAACAAATTTTGTGTTCGATTTAAATGGGATTCTTATACTTCGGATAATTGAGTACGTCTAAATTGAATTCAGAATCAGCTATACGCAAAACATAACAATTTATTTATGCATTCCAAAGTTATTGGTTAAGGAAATGCACAAAACCAACCCAAATGTTTATACATAAACATTCTTGTTGGTTTTGAAATGTACCTAAAACTGGAAGCATAGCAATGATTTATGTCTTTATATGTATATTCATGATGGAAAGGGAAATGTATATTGCAGCAGCAGTTAAATTTCTTGTTTTTCATATGATTATATTTGGGGTGTGTAATATCCAAAGCAACTGTAATTCTAGGTAGATGCATGTTGTTTTGGATAGTCTAAGGATGAGCGATGGGTTGAAAACAATTTTTATTCGATTCTTTGGGAGGGGTAAAGTTTTGGATTCCTAGACCAAATTGAATCTGAAATTAAATTTCGTTGAACAAATTATGAGTTTGAATTTTAATTTGGTTTAAGAGTCAAATCATAGATTTTATGCAAATTTTTTTTTCAATTGGTACAAATAGGAAAATAATAGTTTTTGATTTATATTTGAGTTATTTAATATAATTTAGTATGGCAACTTTAAGCTGTTAATATTTTATGTGTTCCTAATTATTTTAAATTACTGTGCAATGGGGATTTAAACGGAATAGAGTAATAGGCAATTAATTAATTATTATTTTGATTTTAGAGGTATGTCTGGAATTAGCTAATTAAGTTATAAATCTGGAAATTAAACTTATATTAAACGAATTAAGGAATTTTTTAAAATTAAGTAATTAAATTAAATTTTTGTGTTGGAATTTAATTGATAATTAGGAGTGGATTCGATACATTGAAATTTTCAGATGAAAAACCGAATTATTTATTATGGGAGTTTTGAGCGGAGAAAACGGGCGCGGCTTGTTATCTACTTATTAATCATTATTTATTTGTATATTTTATTTTATTATTTTTATAGTTGGTTTATTAAATTCAATTTAGTATGGAAACGTTGAACTATTACTATGTAATATGTTCAGATTAATTTAAACTATTTTGCAGAGCTACTGCTATAAGCAGAATAAAGTAATAAACAATTAATTATTTAATTTTGATTTTAGTGGTATTCCTGGAATTAGTTAATTAATTACTGGAGTCAATAGCTAATTAAGCTAAAGAATTGGAAATTAAATTTTATAAGGTTTCAGATTTTTAGTTTTTGATTTTAGAATTTTAATTTAAAAAAAAAGAGATTTATGTTTAAAATTCATAATCTAAAATTAAAATTTTTAATGTATCTTGAATTGGTTCAAAAAATTGGAAATTATTTTATTTAAGGGTGTTAAGGGCTGATTTTAAATAAAGAATTAGTGGTGAAGTAAATTAGGTTTTGAGTTTAACTGAATTTAATGGAATTAAATTAATTTTATTAAATTTAAATTGAATAAAATTTAGTAAAATGAATTTTTCGGTGTAATCGAATCATTAATGTCATAATGTTAGTGTTGGTGTTGTTATTGGTATTGATGTAGATGTTAGTATTGGTGCTGGTATTGCTGTTAATGGTCTTACTGGTATTAATGTTAATGATAGTTTTTGCTACTAGTATTGATATTGGTTAGTTAAAAAGGGTTTAGTTTAAAATGCATATGAGAAACTCGACCAAGATGTCACTGGCTGAGGTGACAGCACAATGGGCGGGTTTAATTGTTGTCAAACTATTAATGTTAATTTAGTTGTATTCATAAAGATTAATCTATAATTTATTTCAGAGAATTAAATTTATACTTAATTTTAGAATAGTTATTATAGAGGATTAATGCATATTTCAAATTTAGAAAATTCTTGAAGAACCCGAAACAACTTTACAGGAAATTGAGCAGTACTTCAAATTGTATTGTCTTGTGCTAAATAATTTACTAAAAATATATTACTAACAAATTTCCTAACTATCAACTACTTCGTTGTCTGGAACCGGGTTGATTCCTTGTTGCTAACATACCTTTCCTTTCCTTCGGTTTTGTTTTGTATAAACGGGGTACGGAGGGCCCGGCGTCATCCAGGAGTCTTGGTTAGGCTTGGTTGTACACCCTGATCAATAAATCAATCAATCAAACTCTAAGAATTAGGTAGCATATGATGGCAAGCCTTTGATAAATAGTTGCTCCACTCGACGCTATATATCATTAATTAAACATCTTGCTCTTGCTGCTTCTTTATAAGCTAGATATGCAAAATGATTCAATGTTTTTAAGGTAGACAAAAGTTGAGGTTAGTTTAACATTAATACGCGCAGTATATTTCAAGGTAAAAAATGGGTTATACGGAACTATAAAACGATTATCAATCGGAAACAATTTAGAGATCATCGTTTGTACTTTGGATAACTATCCATATAATATGCCCGTTTCAACTCAAAATGATTTAGGAAATTGTTTTGAACTTTTCTATCTATCATAAACAAGCATTTGGGTTTGGAATCTTCGCGGCAATAATTTGATCAATGTCGTCGGCAGTCTTGAATTTATGTTCATTATTGAGCGACATCAAACAGTGGCATGCGAGTCTACGTTTTTCATGTTCAATACCGTAAAGGTAAGATATCACCTGTCCAAAAATGTGCTTCTTTGTGATATAATTGAGAAATTCTTTCCATTTGAATGACTTTTTGATTAAAGCGCATAAAATTCAGTCTAATAGTTTCAACTCGGCATATAGGTATAAACTAAATATTTCTGGAATAATTTACCACCACAACGTAGATTGTTAAAAACTGTTCTGCGAATAGCAATTTTTTATAGATAAAACTGTAGAATCGCATTTTATTCCGCACAGCGGTGATGTGATCGGCATTATGACTCATATTTCGGAAATATCTTAAAGTCCAAGTGTTACGAAAGAGAGCTAATATATTTTATATTTCTTTTCTACAGTTCTTTCACACAGTGAAATCTATATCAGCTGAAATGTTCGACTCACGATGTGTATTAAAAACCCTTTGGCCATCGTGTAGGTTTCAAGTGAAAATTAATGTGACATTATTAAATGGACGTTGATTCAGGTTAGCATCTGTTACCTCATTCTCATGAATATATCGAAGTTTTTTTTTTCATGAATATCTCGAAGTATGGCGAAACATTTTGGAGAATATTAGAGATGGTTGTCATTATTTTCGCAGCTCGTAAGAATAATTGGTGGGTACAAATATTAACAGCATAACATATATTTTTACTACATATACTTCTACGTCAAGGATTGGTGATATACATATTTCCCCAGATATTTTAAAGCTATAAACGCTTTCCGGTAAATCCCGAATTTGAGCTCCCATTGAAGAAAAATCGTTCACATTTTTGTGACTTCGAATAAATAGAAATTCATAAAATCGTAGAGTACGAGCCAACAAAGAGATTTGTAGTATCAATAGGGCAATTTTGTTGTGATTTAGCTGTATCATTTGACAATTTCCTGCACCGCGACAGCACTTGCTTTGAAGCTTATTTATTATAGAAAACTGCGTTGCAGAGGGAATAGGTAACCAATAAATTACCCAGACTAAACGTATCTGGATAAAAAAAAATTGAAAACCCCGAACACAACCGCTTTAAACAGCAAATTTTGATCAATTCTTTCACGATTCGTCCCATTATAATTAAGTAAAGTAGAACCGTTAATTTATAAACTTTAAACAAACGAATCGAATACCCTAGACGGATTGTGGTTTAATAAATCCAATTTAGCTAAACTAGTTTTAGTATTCTATACAAAAACAAAGGATTAGCTAAAATCGAGGTTGACACACGGCGACTAATCTCGAAAAATTCACTAAATTGGTTTTATTAAAGTGCAGTGTGACTAGATTATAACGAACTAAATGGTCAGGTTGATTAAATGACATCCCACTTTCGTCTTTCCATTTCTTCCAAGACACAAACATACCGTACTGTCCAAAAATTCACCTTGCAAACACCACTTCGTGCACTGTAAATAAATCGTAAAGTAATTGTTCATTTCATTACCAAAGCCAGTTAAGTTTTCCTTTTCATTTGAATACCAGTCCGCGATGAGTGAGAGTGGGTGAAAAGAAATGAGAAACAGAAAAGGTAAGTGATGAAGATCACCAACCTCCAAACGTCCAGCGATTAAGTGGAAACGGTTGTTGTTGTTGTTTTTTTGCTTTTATACTATGTACAATGATTTTGACGATCATGATCAAGGAGAAATGAAGAAAACACATAAATAGAAGATGATGATGTAGAAAAAATTTATTTGCAACGAACATATCTTCATACCAAGTTTATGTATTTTAAAAACACCTTGAAGTTGTAAAAAGATTGTTTTGTTTTATTGTTTGTGGTGTTATTTAATCGTGTGAATTGTTGTTATTGTAATTAAAATAGTGTAAAATATCTGATAATATACTAAAAAATTTACGTGCGCCTGTCCCGTGTGTATATAATTAAAATGGGATTAGAAAAGGTAAATTTTTCTTGTACATAGCTATTTGCTAATTTTTTGTTTTTTTTTTTTGATCGTAAATTTATCAATTTTTCTTGGAAATTTAATTTACATTTTAAATTATTACGACGTTGTTGTGATATGTTGAAATCTCTTTGTATCATAATTTATATAAATTCTTTGAAACAAATTTAGATTTTCATTTGGCGCAAAATAATAAAAATAAAAGTGGAATATTCATTATTTATATTATGTTTTACATATCTTCGAGTATATGTACATAATTAATAATTATAGAGTGATAAATTTTCTTGTAATATTTTATTGAATAACAGTCGCACCAAAATTATAATTATACGCTTTTCCCATGTGCGTTTGGATAAACGTTAATTTATTAATTACTCGTACAAATTATAAATATAAGTGCCTCTTACGCATATACGAGGGAAATTTTTTGCTCGTAGACGATTTATTTTTATAATTATTATAATTATATTAAATTTTAATGTATTATGCATACATGTATTTAAATTTAAACAACATTTGTTTCTTTTAAATAGTATATTATACTGTGTTAAAGTGCTAATTAATGTGTGGTATTAAAATAAAATGGCATATCCGATTTTTGTCACCTTTTGGGCTTGAGTTTAAGATATTAGCTGCAATTTTCGATGGTTACCTAATGAAATAAAAAAAATCATTTACACTGAATGATCCTAATTCAGCAACAATTAGGTTAAAGGGTTGCCAAACTGGGTTTCAGTTAGCCGTTTAACAAGGAAATTTAACCCACAGAATTGGTTATAAAAAAATAAAGCTAAACATTTAACAATCGATCTGTTATTTCAAGAATTGCATAAGGAAATTTGCTCCGTGGCAGACACTCCAACTCGCAAAGAAATTATAAGATTTGGCTTGAGTGAAAACTAGTAGATTTGTTGGAAACATCAACATTAAATAAGCGAGTGATCTCATTCTTTCTTAAAGCAAAAGGGAAAGTAGTTCTAATAGACAAAATGAATTCGTTGGTTAACCGGATATTTTAGAAAATTACTATTCGATAACCAGTTATAGTAATTGATTTCACAGATATAGAGATATCATGGATGCTGGTCGTATTAATAAGGCACAGTATCCATTTTCTTTTTATATATTAAATGGCCACGCTTAGCAACAACTTGCTTAATGTCCTCGAGTATGCGCGGCGAGCATACAACAATAGTATTAGCAAAAGGATAATAAACGAAAGGGAAGGGATTATTAAAAAAGGATTTCAGTCTTCGAATATTCTGCTTTTGATTAAAATAAAAGAGTTTTTTACTTATTAGTGTGGGCAACGATGAACTGGTCGTCTTAAAGTTCTTGAAGGTCTAGCACCAGTGATTCTCAACCGCTGTGCCGCGGCACTTTTGTGTGCCGTGAAATTCTAAAAGTTTGCCGCCAAATTTTAGATATATAATTATGTTAATATTATTAAATAATATGATTTAAAAAGAAAAATCCTTTTAACAGGAATAGATCCATAAAAAATTTTTTAAATAAAAGTGTGCCGCAACGTTGAGAATTACTGAGCTAATCCAGGGAAAATTTTATAACTGGACCTGCCCCGTTTTCCGTTTTAATTTTACTCTTACGAGTTGCTGCGAATGTAAAGTCACCTATAGGTCACCCAAATTTACTACAAAAAGGTTAAATAAAGCTGGAGGAGGCCTGGTATCCAGAGTCTGCATACTTTGGACTGATTTCTCTTTTAGCGATGTATTTTACCCTTTTTACGCCACGAGGAGGCAGGACGCACAATTGCGAGTTGTGCCTCGGTTACCCCTTACACAATTGTACCAATAACGTAGCTGCTTACTATATGACCAGAACAGCTCACGTGATGCGCACCCTACTGGAAGGTTACGGGCCTGGTTGATTAATCTACTCAATTTTTGTCCCTCACGCCAATAGACGCCAAACCATAACACGATAAAGCTCCTATATTCTGCCGGCTGGAAAGAGAGTCAAGGGAGGAAAGGAGCCTAATATCCGAAATAAATCAGTATACCGCCTTTTGGGCCCAATCAAGTGCAGCTAGCCGAGTTTTAAGAACACCTGCCAAAATACGAGTCTTATGTACACTTTGTATATTTTTAGGAGTCCTGTTAAAGTAAAATATAACTTACAACGGCGTAAATATCCCAAACATTGAGCAGCGCTCACTGATGCCTTATACATTTGTTGGGCCCAAGCAATCTTCCTGGTGATAGTTAAACCTAGCATGTTAACACTAATACATTTTATGGTAAAAGAAGGAGAAAAGTTGACGCTTTTACCAAAAAACAGACAGGGTTCAAATTTCTGGGGATTAAATTCGACGATTCGACAAGAATTGTTATAAGACCTTGCTCTAAGTGAGTGAACTTTGTTTTACGTCGAAGTAGTAGGAGACGGGAAATAGTAAGATGAGGAGAGAGTACTGGCATCAGCGTAAGACTGAATAGGATTGAGAGAGACAAGACAGATCCCTGAGGGACGGATCCCTGAACGACCCACTACCACTTGGATTTTCCGACAGGAAAGACAATCCATGAATTCAGCGAAGAGTGGAGTCCAATTGCTCCTAACTTGTAAAACAAACCTTTATGTCACACCTTATCGAAAACCTTCGAAATGTCAAGTGCTATAACTTGAGCCTCACCAGATAGATAGACGGATACATATATTATATTGCTCAGTGATTTAAATAATTAAACCTCCACTACCATCCTAGTAAAATACCGGCGACGGTAAGCAATATCGGCGACGTATCTTGCCATCAAATGAAGTTGACTAAAGCTACCTAGAGTTCTGAAAATTTACTCACTGTCTGCTGCCATACACCGAAGTGGATTGCAGTTCTGTAAATATGATCCAATTCAAAGGCACTAGGCTAACTTTTTCTCAGCAGATTTTGATTAAATTCGCCCTCAATCAGCGCGAAAAATTCTCTTGCACAAACACAAATAGAGATTCATGAAAACTCTTGAATAAAATTAGTTGTCTCGCCTAGGCTAGCTTAAGGTGTTTCAAATGAAGAAGAAAGATGAATGGGTTATATTTTTTTAAAAAAATAGGGCGCTAATAGAACAGTTTAGAGTAAAAGCGCAACAAATCTTTTGAAAGATTTTACAGTCCACTGCCGAGAAGGCTCAGAGATGTGCCTAGAAAATATAATCACAGATAAGAATATCAGATGAACCAAGCCCGAGTAAACTTGCGGTTTTTTGAACTGGAACCCAATTTCAAATTTATCTGTAATATTTTATCATGGACTCAAAATAATACACAAATGATTCAAGTAACACCATCTATCGTAAATAAATATAAATATTTTTGAACAAATATTTACTTTTATTCAAAACTTTTATTTGTTATATTATATTTTAAAGTTAAATTATTAAAGCAAAAATTGTAATTGTAATTTTTTACAACAAAAATAGGCAAAATCACCTAAAAAATAATCAGCTTATTAAAATGTGTCTCTACTAATGGTCTTTCTTCTATTACATGTTAGATGGAACCTCAGTAAAAATAATTTAAATTGGTTTGAGTTTCAGGTTTTGGGTTCCAGAATGAATTTTGCTTGAAACATCTGATATTATTATCTGTGATATAACTGACTAAATCACTATTTAATTAGCCAAAATTAAATTTAAATTTAATTGCTTAACTTTTTTTAATTTTTTCAACATGTATTAGAATTGAAATAAGATCAGCTGGCATAACAACTAAACTAGAAAAAAAATGGAAGAATATTATTAGTGTGGATTGATTGAACAATCCAAATACCACCCAAAAGTTTGAAATTTGTAGTAGTAGTACAGTATTGAAAGTTTATAAACAAGAAGTTACCCTCAACTATTGTAAACCCTTTATTTGGTTCAAAATTCTAAATTGTGTATTATACACAAATTGGTTCAATCCTGTAGTGGCTATGAGAATTAAACCGATAAATGTTTTTTAAGTAACGACAGAAATTTACTGTCTCACACTTGAATACCTTTCAAAACAATTCAAAACAACCTTTCAAAAAACCATATATTGTGTCTTAGACATACTGCGCTTTGATTTATATATACAGAATTCGTTTATACAAAAGTTCAAATGTCTTATAAATTACAAGCAATTCGTGGCAATTGATTGGATTTACTATTTTGCGTTTTATATTACTTAAATGAGTCATTGCCTAATATGAAATTTATAAAACGAAATTTGGTTGTAAGGTTTTTTTTTTCTAGAGGCGCGTAATCTTAGTTAAATATCTTCAAAATATTTGATCAACCCTGAAATAATAATTTAATTTAGCGAAATAATAGTCAATATGGCTTCTGTATTTTTATTAATTTAATTTATTTCATTTTATTTTCTAGATCATACCGATTATATAAAGAATAATGGCAATAATAATAAAAAATAAAAAAAAATCCGTCCAATTAAACTCGATTACAAATTAATCGTATTTCTGCACAAAAATCTATATTATAAAACTCGACAGATTTATGTCGCACATTAAAGTTTTTTTTTTTTTTTTTGTTAGCTCGAGCGCATTAAACGACTTAGGCTTTGGTGAACGCGTATTTCAATCAAATTCTACGAAAAAACAGTTTTGTGTATCCTAAAATCGCACCGGATGCAATTACTTTTGTTGCACTAATGCTAGTATACATATATGTGTATAAGTATAGAAACACAATTATTTATTCATAAATTAAAAAGTTGATTTGAGTTATGTATATAACAGCGCAGCAGCATATAAGATTACTCTTAAATGTGTGCCGCATAGTTAGTTACATTGTACTATACGCGATTTATTATAAAGTACAATGGATTTAAGTATTGCGAGCATACAATTTTTTTTTTTTATGTAATTTGCATTTGAATATGTAGAGCATTAATTATATGTTGCTGTACGATTACGCAATTGGGTGGTAGGCATGATGATTTTTTATTTTTTATTATACTCGCTTATTATTATTTTTTATGTAACGCTTGCAGCTTCGTAAACTATTGATAAAGTTAATCGATCTTGATCAATATGCGTTTATGTGTGTGCTACTAATTTGCACTCAATAATGAGGGTAATAACTTTTCACTTGGTTTCGGAGTGCAGTATGGTGTGCGGGGAACGCAAATTGTAAATCGTAATTATATACCTGAAGGAGAATAGCAACTCGATTAAATCCAAATTATTTTTAGTGGTTAAAGTTACATGTTTCCTAAGCATACTTAAGCCGAGGCCACAATAAACAAACTGCGATAGTTTTAAGCAAATCCATTTTGAAACTGAAGACCACTGCAAAAAATTAAAATCAGATCGATACATGCGTGCTCAACGATAGTCGAGCGAAAGAAATATTCGACCGCAAGATTTACGTTCTCGTTCGCTACTCGTTTTGTCTTGTACTGCGTTATTTCAATAATGAGGGGTACATCCTAGGACGGATACAATTTTGTGAACAATCTAATTATGTAATGTTTTGCTAAAGATAGTACACTGGCCGCTGCCTCAATCACATTTGACCATTTGATATTTTTTTAGCCGGTATTTTTAGCCTAGTAGGAGTAGCTCGAGATTAAAGGCTTCTAAGGATGATTTTACCTTAAATAAACCTTAAACCAAAGAGTAGGGCTTTTAAGGATGTTTTTACATGTGTTGGGAGCACCACACAAAAAATGTTATAGACCGACAAACAGACAGACAAACGGACAGAGTCTGGCCTTTTCTTAAAAACCAAAATTAAATTGAAAAAACAAATTCCTTGAGGAGGGGGCTTTAGTCTAGTAAGTTACCCACAAAGAAAGAGATGAAGAAAACATACATTTAGGTGCATCATAAACGTTCGTGTAAATTATTGAAAACCAAATTTCTTGTCAAGTGTCTTCCATCATTCAGTGTTCACCTTCACCTGATGTGATACTCTAGATCGCAATACAGCCACAATAAGTTCGCCCATGTGAGAAAATGGCAAAGTTTAAATCGATGCCTACATGGTCAAATGGTTGTGCTTGTAATTTGTTGATATTGTCACGGCATAGGCAGGGATCATCAGAAATTGTCGTCGTAGTAGTTTGAATGGCAAGTTAGTGTCTGATGAACCCAAATCGATTCGTAGGATAAGAACCATTTCACCTCGATTACATTCGAAAATAAGCTCTGCCCTGATTGAATTTGGGTGAAGTCTTCTAACAATCATATACGTATGCTATTGCATAATCCTTTCTTTGGGTTCAAGTTTCGCAACAGCATTATGATTGTCAGATCTCCTGGCATCGTATCAGATTATTCTGTATATTTCCAGTGTATGAGCATTTGTTGGAGCTAAAATTACTCGTTTCAATAAGCTTACCAATATTAACCATTGCTTGAAGAATTTCAATTATGTCCTCACCAGCAAGTCCAGGAATTGGTGGGTGGTTTCTTTTTCCAACATCTAAGACCCAGTTGTTGTGCTCATCCTGTTATTCGCTACGCATGTCGGTTTAGAGTGATAGTGTCGTGAAATGCTGCCACAATCGACTTGATTTGATGTTACTTTCGGTAACGTCGAAACGCGTTCCTCTTGCAAGAACTGGTAGAGTTTGTCGAGAATTGCCTCTAACAACTTGCCACTCTTCCTCCAAATGGCAGCTCATTTGGGGAAATATCTTGCGGTAGCTTGTTGATGCAACTTTGTTTATACTTTGAAAGCTTTGTTATTTCATTCATGATGATAAGGGCTGCCTGACCCAAAACTTCAACTTCAGGTGAATTAAGATGCATCGATGAAACGAAAGTATCTAAAAGCGGAACTGGAAGTTTGAACCTGCTGTGTACTGTTTCGTCCGCCTTTCACTAGAATTTCAAAAGGGAGCACGCTTTGACCTCTCTAGCTGCTTCTGATTCCAGTTTTCGACTCGTTGTTATTTGTTATGTACCAATTTTCATACTTCTAAACTAAGTATGAAGCGAAAGAACTAAAATTTCGATTGTCCATTCGTACTCCTCTCACAAATGTAAAGACTCCTTCTCGGCGGCGGTACAGCGGATAGTCGTCTTTATTTGGCACTGTTTTTGTGTTACACAATTTCGGGAAATTTTTCGTGCATTCTCCACCATTCATGCAGTCGAGGATTTTCTGATTATAGTGATCGATCCTTTCTCTGCTTGTAAATTTTTCTTCTGCTCGGAGTGTCACCAAGATTTGCGCATGTGGTAAGCCTCTCTTTTGAAATTTTGTCAGTTAGGTCATCCATCAACGATTTTAACTTTAACGACCAACTTTTTGTTCTCCAGGTCTAAAGTTTTCGGTTGTTTCCGGAGAGTTGCGGTTCGCAGTAAATATGACGAATCAGCAGTAAATATGATGTGAAACCACTTTGCGGAAACAAACATTGCGTCATTACACCGTTCAAACGTCGAAGGGAGAAAGAAACAGACGCCTGCTTGAGCGTTGGCATTTTGAGCCATATTATTCTAGTGATCCGCCAATTCTTGATACAACTCCACTCTTAAATTTTATTGCTGTTGCCGAACGTTATTTAGATTGTTAGCTTCCACCTGAAGGTACAAAGTCACTAACGACTGCTATGTCAGCTTTCCAGTGACTTGGCTGAATTCGTCACGAATTTCTGTTTGTACTGCTTTGTATTACAGCAAGCTGACATTGTTCTGAACTCGATTCTGCTGAACTCCTTCGTAAGCGTCGCTAGGACTTAAAATATTTATGTTGTCGCTATCCTTCTTTGCGTACACCATCACGATTTCGTTTGATGTTGGTATGCTGTATCGTTACCGTTCAGATTGACGGTCGGGTTTGAAAAGCATGTTTAGAATCAGAAGCTACTCTTCAGCTTGAACAGCTGCTGGTTCGGCATGTGGTTCGATTTCTCGCATCATTTTGAAAGTTTCTGCAAGCCGATTGTTGTTTATTTATTTATTATTATTTATTTACCAACTTTAAAAAAAAAATCTGGTTACAATTTTAAAATATTCTACATTACATTACAAGAAAGAAAATTTGACATCAAAACCTTAAATGCATCTCTTGACAAATTAAATTCAAAAATCGACCGTACTTTATTAAAAGCAACCGAGACATTATAAACAGGTTCATTCATAGCTAAATTACTCCTCCGTATTGGTAATTTAAGAACAAACTCCCCACTCGATCGTAACACACGTGTTGGAACGTAAATAGAAAATAAATCGAGAATCTCATTACAATCAATTCTATCTCTTCAATTATCTCTTCTTCAATCCGTCTAGACATGTAATTCCCTATCTTAACGATTTCAGTTCTGCCATCTAAGTACGACTTGATCCACCTAATAGGTAAACTATTACAATCCAAAGACTCCAATTTAAGGAATAATAGTTTGTGACCAATTTTGTCAAAGGCCTTACTAAAATCTGAATAAACAACCTGTACATCCATCCCCAATTCAAACGCCGTTGAAATATCATTGGTCAGTAAAAACAAATCCGAGACAGTTGATCTGCCAGGAAGGAATCCATGTTGCTTATAAGAAATAAACCTACGAGAAAAAAAAAAAAAAATCTTTGACTAATTTTTCAAAAAGCTTCGGCAAAACAGATAAAATACTGATGGCTCGATAATTAGTAATATCACTTCTGGAACCTGACTTAAATATTGGTTTAATTAAAGAGCATTTCCAAAAGTTCGGGAAGTATCCTTGTCGAAGACTTTTGTTAAAAAGAATTGTGATTGGAAAAGCGACAGCATGTGCTGTCATTCTAAGAACCAAGAGAGGGATGGAATCGAACCCTGCACTTTGATTGATATCAAGCGAGAGTAGACCATTCAAAACAGTATCAAGTTCCAATTGCAAGGAACAATTTATATTAGCCTCTGGGGGCCTATTATGAAATTTTTCGATTTTTTTCGATATCGAAAAAATTCGATTCGATGCAGATTTGTCCTATTATGAAAGTTAGTTTTCGAATTTTTTCGATATCGAAAAATATAATTTATAATATATTTTTTTACACAAAAACTAATAATTATTAACATAGTTTGATAAACGCGATCAGTCGTACACAAAATTCGTCAACTATCGTCTCGTTGCCATTTTTTTTTTTAGTTTCATAATAGGGCGAATTTTTTCGATAACATGTGCGTTTGAAAAAATTCGCCGCAAATTTTTTGTTTTACCTTCATAATAGGGCGAATTTTTTCGATATCGAAAAAAATCGAATTCGAAAAATTTCATAATATGCCCCCTGAACAATAGCTCGATATCGAATCTGTCATTAACGGTTTCTTCACATAAACACTCTCAAAAAAGTCAGCGAACAAGTTACAATTATCTTTCAAATTATGACCCAAACGATCGTCCAAAAACCTAGTAGACGGATATCCCTTAGTTTTTCTTTTAGAATCAACGAATCTCCAGAAGCTATCAGGGCCCGAATTCCGGATCAATGACAAATGAGAATGAGAAATGACTTTATGTTTTATTTCGCCTACTCCAAATAAAAATGCAACCGACTAGTTGAAATAAAAAATCAAGTCATTTCTCATTATCATTTGTCACCGAACCGGAATTCAGGCCCAGGTCTATCCTTTATGTTCGATTCGATCTCCAAAATGTAATTGTTGTAAAGACATTTATTCAATATTGTGAATTCATTTCTCAAGGATTCAAATACAGCGTACCTATCAGGAGTAGGGAAAAGTTTAAATCTCTTATGAGCCTTGTCTTTACGGTTTTTCAGATTAATAAGATGTTTATTATACCACGGTTCCTTCAACTGACACGTAGTTTTAAATTTAGGAATAAATTTCACCATTCCTACATTTAGAATATTATAAAATTCATCCAGTACTTCCTCTAAATGATCATTACCCTCAAAGGAATCGTAGTCCCCAATTTTATAATTAAAATTTTCAACAAATAACTCATCCTTGATAATTTCACATACATCGAAAGACAGTGACACTTTTATTGAAAAGTGATATATGCTTGACGCTCCAGCTAAATCGTCACACGTCTCGACAATAACTTCTTGATCCAACGGCAAAAATATCAGGTCCAAACCATTCCCACACTTGTTCTTGACCTCCATACATTGTTTGAGACCCATTGAAAGTAATCCGGTCATGAAGTTATCACAATTCGCATTCAAGTTCAACGGAGTTAAAAAATCATCAACTCGAAGCCAATTAACATTTGGTAAATTGAAATCACCCAATATACATAAATAATCCTAGACTTGATAATATCAATGACTTTATCATATACCCCAAAATTAGAATCGCATGGAATATATATGACACAAACGATTAGTGAAAACGCATGATGTCTGATTCTTACTGCGATTATATCCAAGTCGCAATCCGTCAATATTAAAGATACAGATGAACATTTATCCGCAACAGCAATTAGCACACCTCCATCTTTCTCATATGTGTCTTTAAGAAGATGCCTGTCTCGACGATGAACAATGTACGATGCCGGAAGGCCACATGTCTGAATTATTTAATTTATTGTAATGTTCCCGAGTCAAACCAATTTTAAAAGAAACGAAAGTAAGTGCGTTATCCGCAGCACGATCCTTAGCCAGCAGTGATTTACAATCCACCTGGTCAGCATTACAGTCCAATATTTTCGAGCAAATATAAGTTTGTATAGCTTCCCTTTTCACCGAGGGATGGAACCTACTAACATACAGATTAATTTTATCCTGTACAACAGCTGGATACAATGTATCCACAGGCTGCCCCGTCCCGATAATGCCCTGATTAGAAGAAGGTATCAACAATCTTGAAGAACTATTAGTATGGTTAACATCATTCACATATGATGGATGTTCAGATGAATCCGATACACCGATTGCTTTATCCATTAATGCACCAATTAACTCTTTGTTTCTGGCCACTTCTAATTTCACATTTAAAATAACAATCCAAACGGTCCCGGAGTTGTGGATTACATTGGCCATTTGCTGGGTGATTCTGACGAATTCCGTAGCTTGGTGTGTACTATCCAGAACATAAAATTCAGTAAGCTTTGGTGGTTGATCGTCAATGGGCTGCAAATGTGAAGTAAACGACAGTGCAATATTGTATGAACAGATATTCGATTGGGATCATTCCGATCAGATCTTCGCATGAAACTTCGATACGACTTTTTCACGTCGTTTTCGCCTAAAGGCTTTGTACGCTTGATTTCTCCTTTGCGGCAACAGTTGAGTTTGAACAGAACTGGCAAACGATGTTCATCACACCTTAGTTTTGTTGAGCGACTTGAACTTCTCCGAAAGTAATTACTTCGCCCGCGTATTGCTTGATTTTGACGCTCTTGGACTTAGCGCTGGCTCAAAGCATATCGATCAGCATCTTGCTAATGGAAGTTTCTTTGCGGCTATGTCTGTCAGTTCATCCATATGCGCTAAAGAATTAAAGTTTTAACTTCTTGATTTCAATTTATTTACTTTTGAAAATGAATCAATTTATTCACATGTTGACATGGCCGTTAACGCGTCAGTATTCCCGAAAGGAAATTGGAAACCTAATTGTTATATTGTTTCAAACAAAGCATGCTTTATGACAGGAAAAATTACCGAAAAATTCTCATGGCTTACTACAACTCATAATATAATTTGTTGTAGTGTTTGCAAGCATTTAGCAGTATTTAATTTAAAGTAAAATATTTAGAACAATCAAAACCGAAGTCCTTTGCCGCTCTAGTCCTTTGTGTTACCACTAAAACACGTGTTATACTATACAGAGTCTGTTCTATTCTTAAGTTTATTTATCAATATTACACTGTACCAATCTCGCCATCTTTCTCTTATAATATGCTTGGAAGTTTATTATTCTATCCAATTTTAGCCACTAAAGCTTTTAGAATAAAATTTTTGTAAATAATTTAATTTTGTGACTGTGGAACTTTCATGGGAAGCAAGCATATATCATAAGAAAATGCATAGTTCAGTATACATTTATTTAGGTGTATTTGCAACTTTTCGAAAATTTCTGCCCTATCTCCCGTACATTTATATCGAAGTTCATCTAATAAAATATCGTATTATTTCAAATTTTCCAAACATTCATAAAGAGCCAAATCCAAAAGTAAGGAAGAAAAATTTCAATTTCAGTGGTATTTTCAAAAAGATAACGGGAATCCCCTTGAACATTTCTGAGCAACCGTCTTTTGGACCTAACGATTACTTAGAAGTTTATATTTAAATTTAAGGCCACGTTTTAGAAAATAAATGTTAGGCCAAATTCGTGTAACAGTAGCACTTCAAAATGTTCAACAAAGAAACTATCTTTCACATTAGCCTCTAGCGCAATATTCAATCATAATTTTGTTAGTCGTGAATTTGCCGAACTCCTTTTTTTCAATATTTCTGTCTAACCAGTCAAGTTAATTTGTGGCCCATTTCGTGAAGTACCTACCTTGAAGCAAAAGTAATTCTTAGACGACTGATCGCACAATAATAAAATAAACGCAATAATTTGTGAAAGCATCTGATGTTAAACCTGCCTTGATGTAATGAAACTATTGGTGATGTGTGATGAAAGAAAATATAAAAGATAAAACAAAAATTAGATAATTTATTAATTATTAGAGCAAAACTATAGAGTTACGGTGTTTAGTGATTAAAAGATAACAGAGTGGATATAACAAAGGGTACTGAATTTAATAAAGGAATAATTAAGTACATAAATTAAAAATGGCTAACTAATTATTAAACTAGTTGTCTATGTGTTAAAAGAATTTATTTGAAATGTAGGGTTATATGAAATGTAGTGAGTTGTGATGAAATAGAATTAAAATTAAAATTAAAATAATTCATAAATTAAATTATTTAGTATGCTATTGAGTTAAGAATTTAAAATTTACAATTGTAGTGGAATAGCTGGAATTAATAACTAGAAAATTGGAAGGTAAGTTAAGTTAAATAAATCGGTAAATTGGCAATATTGTATTATACATTGCACACTCAGTATTTACTGTTAGGCATGGAAGTACACAAAATACCAAGTGATGGAAATTGCCTTTTCAACGCAATCATCCATCAGCTGCAACTACAAGATTCTCATTCTTCAACCTGTTCAACAGGTTGAATACGCCTTTATACGCGGTAATCTTGATGATTATTCTCACACAATATTGGATGCATGTCATCAGATCTATAATCCCAGGGAAATTTTGAATCACACTGGAAATCAATTAATATTAAGATATCTATCCGACCTTCAGCAGACTGGATTTTGGGGTGGCGCCGAATGTCTTTCGGCCGTATCTAATTTGGAAAAACTAAAAATAAATATTTATAATGTCAAACATCAAATCACTTTTACACCGACCATGGGAACGTATAACACTGAAATTAATTTGCTATATACGGGGTCACATTATGACAGCTTAATGTTCCAACAGGATCATACCCATTGCTTGCTAACACGGCACAATATTCCGATTTGCCTAACATAGCAGAGAATGTCCACCGGAAAATTTCCACCACTGACAGTCCTTATACACTAATTGAGGAATCACAGTTAATTGAGTCACCAATCCTGGACCTTCCCGTCAACTCATTCTGCCTTGGAACTTGGAACGTTCGAGGCCTTAATAACTCCCAGAAACGTGACGCCATTGACAGGATTTTATTAGAAAATAATGTCCATATATGTAGTGTCTCAGAAACAAATATGCCCTCTGGAACCTGTTCTTCAAAAAATTACATTTGGCACCTTACAAACGATCCCAAGACAAAAAGACGTGGAGTGGGAATTTTGATAAAAAAGCATTCCTTCATTCAGACCATGGGAATTCGAAAATATTTTGGTGCCATAATTACTCTGAACGGCAGAATTGAGAATAGGAGGATCATTGCCATATCCGTTTATGTTCCACCTCACACTTCCCAATACAATCGTTGTCTTTCCACAAAGATATTCTCAAAGCTACTTTCGATAATTGATCGTTGCCCGCAACAGATCGATATCGTCTTATTTGGAGATTTTAATGCTCATCTAAAAGAAGATGATGATCTCTGCAGGGCCACCTATGACCTATTCATTCAAATCTTTGAATCTCTCGTTACTGCAAGGAGCGAAGATACACAAACAATATCAGTCCGTTTTAGCAAAATCATTTGCACAAGCAGTTTCAGATATAAATGATTGTAATCTATGGCATTTGATAACTACTTGCATCAAGGAAAGCTCCAAACAGTTACTCACCACCAAGACGCCCCTGACACCTAAGCGTAGGAAAGCATTGGCGCTCTTTAAACAGGCCCAATTTCACAAACATGCTCATCCACAGGAGATGAGCTCTCGATTGCGTCTACAAAGTGCCAGGAAACGTTTGTCTGATGCCTATTTCAGGCACAAATCTTCTGAATGCAAACAATTTTTTAGTCGTTTGACTTACTATTCTCTTCCAGAACGTCTTCGCAGAACTTATTCATATTTTAAGATTTTCAAACGAGATTGCTACCAATTTCCTCCTGGGTAAATGAACTTTCTACCATTGAAGGAACCTGGCCGAGCCTTATAGAGGAACAGGACTACTTTCCTCTAGGTCCTCCTCCAAATAAGGAAGACATTCAGTCAGTCCTGAATTTCATCCGCCCAGGGACTGCCCCGGGCCCGGATCAAATTCCCATTGAATTATTTAAATATACACCCAACAATATTGTTGAAGCGCTTCATAAAGTCATAGAAACTGCATGGATAAACAATGACCCACCAATCGAGTGGCTGGAGATCATTCAGGTTCCAATTCCTAAGAACAAGAATCCTCGTCAAACCAGTGATTTCCGACGCATAACCCTATTCAATGTAGGATACAAGATCTATGCCAAGCTTCTTCTTGAAAAGTTGGATGATCATCTCGAATTACCGCCTTCATACCAAGCTGCGTTTTTGGCCAATCGCTCAACTGATGATCACATGTTTGTCGTTCGTCGAGTACTGGAAGAAGAATGGCGCTCCGGGAATGAAACTTTTACCTTTTCTATTGACTTAGCAAAAGCATTTGACACAGTCAATCTAAAGGTCGTAATCGAATGTCTTCAACAATATGTGCCTCATTATCTGGTAAACCGCATCATAAAGGCTTGTTTCTGGGAGAAAACCTCCGTCAAGTGGTTTAACACCTGTACAGCTAGAGTTAAAAAGAACAAAGGGGTAAAACAGGGTTGTCCTCTATCACCAAGACTTTTTAATTTCATTTTGAATGAAGTATTGGTAACTGTTGCTGATCAGTATCCAGAATTATGTTTAAATCAAGGAGGGACATTGCAGCTTCCTTTAATTCTAGCATATGCTGATGACATTTTAATTGTCACTCGGAACCCTGCATGCTTAGAACCCATTCTGACTGCTTGCTTTCTTTCTGATTGCCGGACTAACAGTGAAAGTAAATGCACTGTACTTATTAGAAACCCAGACTCCTTAATACCCATCCCATCCAATGTCAGAATGGGTGGAATTACTTCAACCTCAGTGAAAACATTACGATACTTGGGCACCTACTTTACAACTAGGCTTAGTAGGCCCCTCACTATCCGGACCCGGTGTCGCCAAGCGCTCTCTTCTAAAGAAATAAAGTATCTTCTAAGATAGCCATCACGATGTATAATACTGTCATAGTTACCATGATGATCTATGGATTGAAAACCACCGCCCTTACACTTGCAAATCGGAAGAGATTAAGGAAATATGAGCTCTTTTTCTTGAGAAGATTACTGGAATTTAGTAAAGATAAATCCACCCTCGGAGCAAGGAAAATTAAACAAATTTTGAACGGTAAAACAATAACAAAGCGCATTAAGTTCCAGCGGATCAATTATTGGGGACATGTACCGCCGTCCGGCTATCCATATACTCAGTGCTGGTCTTAGGAAACTAGGACGACCATGTTTTACCTGGCATGATTCGTTACACCAGGATTTAAATTATCTCAACAGATCGCATAATAAATGGGAACCTCTCTTATCCTCTCGAGTTGATCTACGGAAAGCAGCTGAAGGGATTTACCAATGCGAAGAATCAGATTCAAGTGAGCTTCTTGAAGATGAAATTTCGGAAGAAGAGAAAGCTAAAGTAATGTAGGTTGGATATTACAACTTTTATCAAATATTCATCGCTTACGTACATCAGAGCGATGTCAAGAAAGGAACTAATGGGTAATTAATTAATTAATCAACTGCTAAACAAATGTAGTTAAATTTATTTAAGTTAAGTAGAGGTAAAATAAATAGATATAAATGGATTGACATAGTAAATAAATAATTGAATACATATATGTATAGTTGATTTGTTATAATTTATAATTGACGAAGGGTATGCGGTTGTAACGTCAAGGTGGGAGAGATGGTGGTTGTGGGCGTTTTCGGATGGGAACAAATTTGTAGTTGGTTGTGTTCTTATATGGGAAGGGTGGACTATTCATAACATGCTAATTGGGTTCAAAGTTGGAATTGTTTCAGGTATATTGCAGAATTTATTACTCTCCAAAAAGTTAAGTAGCGAATTGAGACTAATTTAGTTTAATTTAGTTATTTATATAGGAAATGATCAAACTTGATGGAGCATGCAAGTGTCTGGATGGATTAAATAAAATAATATTAATAGATTTTTCCTGCTCCTGGACAGGATTGTTACTAGATGATTATTTATTTATTTAGTATAACTTAGGGTAGGAAGTAATAACTAACCGAGGATTGCTGAGAAACATATTTAACCTTATTAAAATAAATAGTGATTAAGATGATGACATGTTGGACCTCAGGAAATTAGCAATAAATTAGATAATTCTGTCAGAATAAATTACAACAATAATACAAAGTTAAAATTCAGGACTGAAGGAAAAAAAAAAGCAAAGTTACCGGTCTTAAGGAAATAAGAACTTGTAGATAGAAATTATGCCGTCCTGTGATAACAAATTATTATTATTATTAACAATAGTTATACTATTAACTGTTGACCGTCAAGGTGTCTGTAACCGGGTCGAACTCAATCCTATACTAATATTCCTATCCAATCCTTCCAAGTCAATGTAAAAAGGGTGTACGGTGGGCTCGGCGTCATCCGGGAGATCTTGCTAAAGGCTTGGTCGTACAACCCAAATCAAATCAAATCAAATCAAATCAAAATAATTTGTGAAAGCATCTAAAACTAAACCAAATAGCTCCTAAATTAATATTTGATACAATTAGGTAAATGCCACACACTTAATATCCAATTCTGATTTATATTGGTTATAATAATTTTGAACGACAGATCAAAAAATTGAAATAATTTCATTTATTACAAAAATTAAATTCAATAAAAATAAAAAATAAATTTGTAATAAATCCGATAATTTATCACTACAAAAACAACACCAACGCAAGTGTCTTATTGCCTATTTCTGTATGTCTGTATATACACTCAGCGAAATATGGGACAATTAATTTTTTTATATTTTTTTAATAAACAAACTCTTATTTTATTTTCATTTACATCAGAATATTTGCCGATGCAGAGGGCATGTAGATTTCAATTCGGTTAGTTTTCATAATACCTGTATCGTTATTGACAGCAGTTTATTCTCATTGGTCGAAGGAAATAACTATATGGGACAAAACTTAAAACGCATTTGTTTTATTCTGTAATACAAAAATACTAACAATAAGTGAATTTTAATAGTTTGTATAACTCCCCTTGGTATTAATAATATCCATCAATCGACGTGGCATTGAGTTTATTTAAGTTTGGAGAACAGAAACGTCAATTTTTACCCATTCTTCTTGAATAACTGTCTTAAGCTCCGCTAAAGTATTAAATTGACGTCCATTTTTGTAGACTCCCTGGCTAAGAATGCTCTTCAGATTTTCCATTGGATTTAAGTCCGGACTAACAGCAGGCCACATCAATACTGGAATATTTCGTGATTGAAAAAAATTCTTTGTGCACTTAGCAGCATGAATAGGCGCATTATCCTGCTGAAATTTCCAACTTTCACCGTACATTTCCTCCCCAAAATTTATTAAAGTGTCGTCTAATAACTGCACATACTTCTCCGCATTCATTTGATGGGAAACAAAACAAATTGGGGTCTTGCTCCGATAGCAGAAACCGCCCCATGTCATAAGTGACCCTCCTTGAAAGTTTCGGGAATGACGTATTTGAGGTGACTCACGAACATCTCGCCAATAATTCTGGCATCCATCTGGTCCGGCAAAATTAAATTTTTTTTTCATCCGAAAAAATTATTGATCGCCAAAAATTATTGATTTCTCAGCTAATTCCATTCTCGCTATTATGGCGTGGCAGCAGTTTAGGTTTATGCAACCGCTTCTGATATTTCAGATTAATATCCTCTTTTAAAATCTGTTGTATCCTTCGTTTAGTGACGTTTAGACACAAATCACGTTTTATTTGGGATGGATGAAATTTTTCCTGACTGCAAGGCGCCTTATTTCCCTTTTACCTCTTTCGTCAACTTTAGGCTTTGGTCCTGGTCTTATCACTGTGTCATATGTTTGGGGATTTTTTAAAAAGTTGTTGATTGTATTTTTGTTTCTATATAGTTTTGTGGCTATCTGACGAATGGTAGTACCAGATTCCCTATAGTATTCGATCCTTGCACGTTCATCGGCCGAAAGTTGCGTTCCTCGCGGCATTATTCTTTAAAAATTGATTTTGAGTCATTAAAAAAATTATATTTTTAATGTAAGTAAACAATAATTAACTTACCTTAATTTTTTTTTTTATTAGGGGAAAAATAATAACAAAACGAATAATATTAAAATTAAAAATAAAACGATATTATAATCAAAAAGACACTTGTCCCATATAGCTATTTCCTTTAACTGGCGGTTGTTAAAAACAATAAATCAACATAACAGTATTGCGAGAAAGAGACGAACGGATATTTTAACTTCAGTTTGTTGAGTAAGCATTGACAAAATTTTCCATACAACATAAAACAAAATCAGCGAAATGCTTTTGAAGAAAACAGTACAGATTACTTTGTCCCATATAGCTATTTCGCAGAGTGTATATAACGCAAGATATCAAATACATTTAAATTGCACTTAATCAAAACAAAACTAAAAACTAGGTGTACGTCAGCATAATATTTGATAAGAACAAAAATCTGTTTAAATCTCGACTCTTATCATTCATTTTATACAACAAAACCTATATTGTCAAGTGTTTAAGTGCGTCAAAATCGAAACTGACACATAAATTTATTTATTTGACATATCCATTCTAAATTTGCATGATATACTTACATATATATACTTTAAGACTTAAAATAATCGACATCAGATTTCAACACAACAACAACAACAACAACAAAAATATTTTAAATTCTGACACGAAGCCACAAAAAGTTTTATTTCACAACTACAATAACAACTAAATGCAATAAAATGCACGCAAAATTTTTTTTAACTTTTCTGTTTTTGTTTTTTTTTTTGCTTGCAGAGATTAAAATTTTTAAATCAATTTAAATTATTTCTACTTATAACGTTATGTCATGTGACCGTGGTGCGTTATTCAGTGAAGGCAAGTCACTTATCATATGCCCCAGAATATGTAAGTATATTAAATTTTTGTTTTTTTAATTTTTACAACTTTTTTTGCTTTTTAATTAAATTCAAATATTTTCATAAACCGGACAAAACAATTTTAAAACTATTTTTACAATATACAGCCATAGCAATCAAAATAATTTGACTGAACTTTAATTTTGACACCATCATAGCACTAAAGAAAATCTTCAATGTGTTTCAATGCAACAACGTTTAATTTACCTAAATTTATGTTAATTTTTTTTTTTGTTAAACCTACATTTTAAATTATTATTTGGAATATCGTAGGGATCAAAAATTGGTCTTCCTGTAGGGAGAAAAAGTATCATTTGATAAACATCGGTGGTGACTTGCAGTGTAACACTAATGGAGTAGTAATAGGAGTATAGGAAACTAGTGGCAAAGTATAGTTTATACAAAAGTAACCTTTGATCTCACATTTTCAAAATACTTACGGAAAGAAATGATTTAAATAAATTTGGGAGGAACTACCTTCATCTAGACAAATACCTGTAGTAAATTTAGATCACAACCTTTATTCCCACCTTAAAATCAAAATCAATAACAAAATCTACATATCCGTTCGACATTTTTTTTTTTTTTTTATTGTAACTATTTCACCCTTGTGGACAAGCAACAAATTCAAGTTATAAATAGCGAAACAGCGACAAAATCTAAATCGAGATCAAACAATAAAATTTACAAATTTATTAGATTTTGTATTAATGCGTATACTACTCTATAAATATCTATATACTTAAATTATTTATATGAAAAGTAAATTCAATTTTTATTATCAATTCAGCCATGGTCTAAATATATGTTTTGGATATAACAACAACAAATAAAATTTAATTAAATTCATTTCAATTGATACTCGTTTATACATAATTTAGAAAATTAATTTCAAGAAAATAAAATATTGAATTGCCTATAATGTTGCACAGTGATTCACATAAAAACGTCTTTGGTGTACAAAAGAAATTTCCCTTTCACTTTCTTTTATGTGCATACATAAATTTTCTATTTTTTATTTTTTATTTTTTATTTATAAGATAAGCGCTATAAATAAGAAAATATCGCAGATCAAATTGCATAAAAAATGATTTATTTCGAAACAAAAAATTTAAATTATTGCTTTGTGCATAAGCGACGAACCTTAAAAATTCTATACTGCTCGCAAGCGCGCGCGCGTAAAACTAGAACATTTAATTACAGAAGTAAAAACATACGAATATGCACAATAAACCGACCATATACATATGCATGTAGGTGTTTGTGGCTAGTTTATAATTATTTAAGACATTTTTTTGTTGCGCGCTCGAATATTTTTTATTGCATTTTATCTTATTGTTGCCGTTATACTTATACGCGAAACATATACGCGTAGTACTTTATATATGTACATGACATATTGATTTTTGTGGCTTTGTTGTTGTTGTTGTTGTTTAATTTTCTTTTCATGTTGTCCTCGTACGTATAAACTGTGTATTTTCTTAATCCAATTACTAAATATTATTTATTGTCGTTCTTTTATATAACTTTAGGGTATAACAATAGTTGGTATTGTTGTTTGTGCAGTTTCGCACGTTAAACTAGAATTTTGTATGAATGTTTTATGCAGTCAAAAACAGTGTTTGCAATTAGTATTTTGCGAAAAATTTGCGATTTACATTTTAGTTAGCCGGTAAGTCCAGAAACGATTGAAACAAAACAAAATAGATTACAATCGAAATATAGATACTGACTACAGGCACACATTTACAAAAATGTCTAATTTCTTCCTAAATTTTAAATAAAAATTTTAAATTTTAATTCATATTACAATTAATCTTAATTTTGAAAAAAAAAAATCGAAAAATCAAAAATTGGTTTCTCAAAATTCTTGAAAATACCCAAAGAATTTTTGGAATCTTCGAAGAATCAATGAACTTAAATTCTGTGAACGGAAATTTCGACCTACATTCCTAAAAATTTCTTCAAAATTTTTAAATTGTAATGAGTTTAATGGTTTGCGAGTGAGTTTAATGTTTTCTCCTCATAAAATTAAAAAATTTTCAAAATCACAAAACGAAATTCGACACCAACTTCATTTGGAAAACATTTAAAGCTTCACTCAAAAATTTACATTTGAATCAATTAAAATTTCACTCAAGATTTAATTAGTTCAACTTAATCAGACTTCTGAAAATATGAATCATTCTATCTTAAGAACAATTTGAATCAATACAGGTTTTGTACTTCAAATTGAACCTTTTACAATTCACACAGGTTGGAACTTGGCCATTTCTTAAATGATTATGATGAATTATGTTCAATGATAATAAGATTCGAGAATTATATTTTGATTTAGTTCTGGAAAATGGCCAAACAGTTCTGAAGGCAAAACATACAAATATTGGTGAGAGTAAATCATCAGAATCCTCGGAAAGCATAAGCGTTGTTTTCCTGAAAAAATTTGTCGCCAGATTTTAAATGCATTAAATCCCTTGTGGCTTTTTCCGTAAAACCCAAATCAATATTCATGTCATTTTACGCAAATGTTTAGCCAAATTCACACCAATTTTGACATTTTCTATATAACTGTTGAAATTACTCGGATGATTCCAGATAAAAGTTAGGATAAACTTAGACCAAACCCTACTCAAGTGAAAAATAAAACACGTCTTTTGGTTTGTTAGCCAGTACACACACTAAACTACCATTTATTTTTCATTTCATTGTCCTACTCAGTTTGACAACTGATCGAAATACACAACTGATCGAAATACACTCAACACTCCCACTTTTTGATACAGTTGCCTATTTTTGTTTTGCGTTACAATATTTTTTCGTTTAAATATTTTTGAGTCTTTCGACCTTTTTTATTGCAATCATATTGCAAATATTCTCGAAACGATCTTTGTTCAATCCTTTGGTAAAAATTGAGATCAAACAACCCCTTTTGATATCTTTCACGTATGAAATGATATCTCACGTCAATATTTTTGGCCCTTTTGTGAAATTCTGGATTTTTCACCAACCGTATTGCGCTCTGGTTGTCCATGTTATGCACTGGCTTATCTCTCATGCCCACCAGTTCAGTAATTAACCCGCGTAAAGCCAGATCAGTTCTTTCACAGCCGTTGCTGCCGCCATGTACTCTGATTCCGTTGTTGATAACGCAACAGACTTTTGTATTGTTGATTCCCAGCTGATCGGCCCACCATTCAACAAAAAGATAACTCCAGAAGTTGATCGTCTTGTTGCAGTGTCTCCCGCATAATCTGCATCACTGTAACCAACCAAATCACACTGTCCACCTCCTTCAAAGTAGATTCCATAATCAGCTATTCCCTTTATATACTTGAAAATTCTTTTCACTGCATTTACGTGTGCATTCGTCGGTTTTTCAAGGTTACGGCTTGCAACTCCCACTGCATATTGTATGTCAGGTCTTGTTGCAACGCATAGATACATTAAGCTTCCAATAGCCTCCCTGTATTGAAAATCTTTATTTAATTCAGAGTTTTCGAACTTACTTGCTGTTTGATTTATATCGACCGGAGTCGATACGCTTTTGCATTCTTCCATGCCAAATTTAACCAAGATTTTTTGTGTATATGCCGCTTGACTTAGATAAATGTCACCATTTACCATTTTTCTTATCTCCATTGTCAAGGAATGTATTCACGTCAAGCGTTATTATATCGAATCTTGCTTTTAGATGTGCAATCACCGGAATGATATCATCTTCATCATTCGCCACAATCAATCCGTCGTCTACATAGATTGCCAAGAAAATTTTCCTGTCGTTCTGCTTTCATATGAACAGGCATGGATCAGCCTTTGATGCGCTGAAACCAAATTTTTCAATGAATCCCGTGAAACATTTATTCCAGCATCTCGATGCCTGTTTCAAGCCGTACAAACTCTTCACAAGCTAGCACACCCTTCCACTTCCATCGTCGTATCCAGCTGGCTGATTCATGTATACTTTCTCACTCAGCTCACCATATAAAAATGCCGTTTTCACATCGAATTGACAAAGTTTCATCTTATCCGCCGCTGCAAGTGATAATATAGCACGAATTGAAGTGTATCTTACCACTGCACTGAACGTCTCTTGGTAGTCAATTCCATATTCCTGAGTGAACCCTCTAGCAACCAGCCTGGCCTTGTAACGCTCAATGTTGCCATCAGTGTCGTACTTGATCTTATATACCCACTTGTTGTCAATGACCTTTTGATTTTTTGGTGGCCGCGTCAATATCCATGTTTCATTTTTGATTAACGAGTCGTGCTCTTCGTTCATTCCCGCAATCCAGTTGTCTTTTTCTTTCGATCCAACTGCTTCATGGTAAGTTAATGGTTCACTTACCATTGACAGCATTGCCGATGCCATTTCCGCTCTGTTGCAATTTTTCTCCACGCAGCAGTCACAATTTCGTTTCTTCGTTTTTCCCCGATCACGCAATCGTTCATCGACGACGTTCCCCTGATTTAGCGAACATCATCCACCCTTGATCTTTGACGATGATGCGTTGCCTTCATCCACTGCATCCTCGAAATTGCTGACTTCTTCGACGTCATCTTCATCGCATTTGTCTGTGTTGATTTCGTGTCCTTTTCCACTATCTACTTTCCCCGCGTGTTTGATCGGAAATTCAACAGTGTCTGCCTCTACAAACTTCACATCTCTAGCCAATTCAATTTTCTTTGACTCAGGATTCCAAATGCGATAGCCCTTAATGTTTTCATCATATCCAACAAAAATGCATTTTGTTGCCTTTGGATCAAGTTTTTGTCTTTGTTGCTTCGGAATGTGTGCATACACTTCCGAACCAAAAACCTTCAAATGATTAAAAACAGTTGGCTTGCTGTACCATAATTCAAATGGTGTTTTTCCAGTAATACTGCTCGTGCCCGTTCTGTTTAATACAAAAACCGCCGTGTTAACCGCCTTCGCCCAGAATTTTTTTTCCATCTGCTTCGCATGTATCATCGACCGTGCCACCTCAACCACCGATCGATTCTCTCTTTCAGCTGATCCGTTTTGCTCCGGCGTGTGTGGTACCGTCCGCTGATGCTTGATACCATTTGCTTCAAAAAAACTCTTTACATCAGAATTTACAAATTCGGTGCCGTTGTCAGTTCTGATGATCTTTACACTGTGACCATGTTGCTTCTCCGCAGACTTCACAAAGTTTTTTATTTTCTCAAAAACTTGTGACTTATTTTTCATACAATAAATAAATCGGAAATGTGAGTAATCGTCCTTAATTAAAAGAAAATACCTGGAGCCACCGAGCGATTCTATTTGAAAAGGTCCACACACGTCCGCGTGAACAATTTCGCCACATTTGTTCGATTTCGTCTGACTGCTTTTGAAGCTGTCACCATGCTGCTTCCCCATCAGACATCCTTCACAGAGAAATTGTTCATCGATGTATTCAATGTCGTTTTTCTTTAAAAACTTTCGCAGATAGTTCACGTTCTGATGTCCCAATCTCTCATGCCAGCTTCTTACTCCATTCTGCTTTATCACCACGTTTGCCGTGCCCTCTGTTGCCAATGCCTTGAATTGCATTCTAAATAGATTTCCATCACGAACTCCCACTGCCACGACATCTCCATTTCGCTTTAATTCACATCTATCTTTTTTCGATTCCAATGTGAATCCTTTATCCATTGCATGCGTACCAGAAAACAAATTGCTGTGCAATTTCGGAACGTACAAAACATCTGATAACTGTTTCTTGTTCCATCGTTTTCCGTCGAATGACAAGATTTCAATCATGCCACAGCCCGGTGCTTCGAGTTTTCCACCGTCTGCAATTTTGATTATTCGTTCTGGCTTCAGTTCCCGAAAAACTATCCGATCGTATGCCCTCTGACGTACACACAAAAGCTTAACCTTCTTTGTCTGAAGTATTTGCTGAAGAGAAAACACTTTTATTTCCTTTCTCGGGACAAAACCGACGAAAATGTCCAATTTTGTGGCACTTAAAACATTTCAATGTTTGCGCTTTGTCAGTTACCTGGTTATTCTTTTCTTGACTTTTGCCTTGTTTGTGCTTTTGAGTTCTGTGCTTTATTTTTTGTTTTGCAAACAAAGCCTCACTCGATTCTTTCTTCCATGACTAAGCGTGCACGCAATGTGTCTACTGATCGATCCGCTTTGCTTGTCGATTTTCAAGCGCTGCTAAAAGAATTGTATTCATCCGGTAATGCCATGATTATCATTTCATCAGAAATATTTTGACCCAAATCGTTCAATTGTTGCACCATGTTTTCCACCTTTGCTATGAATGTCACCATATTTTCTGTTGCATCCTTTGTAATTGAGAAAAATTTCTGATTAAGCATTAACATGCTTGTTTTATTCTTTTGCTCGAACACTGAATTTAATTTGTCCCACATTGCCTTCGCACTTGTACAATTTCTGATATGTGTAACAATGTTTCGATTATTCGCTGTGCACGTGCATCCTTTTTCAACCATGCACTGAATGAATCGCCTGCATCACTTGGCCTTTTACTTGTCCCATCCACAACATCATAAATTTCCGAAGCAATCAAACCAAGTTTCACTTGAAATTTCCATGTCAAAAATTGCTTCGCCTCCTGCAATTTTTCAATTTTAATTGTGTCTGTTTCCATTGTGTTCAATATTTTTCCACAATTTGTCCCGTTAATACATACGTGCATGCACAAGATTCTATCTTTTTTTCATCCAAAGATATCCTTCTCATAAATTGTCTGATCCAATTCGCACTTTTTGTATTCACGTTATCAATCGATTCTGATCACCGATGGTCTGGGCCCATAACCTGTTGAAATTACTCGGATGATTCCAGATAAAAGTTAGGATAAACTTAGACCAAACCCTACTCAAGTGAAAAATAAAACACGTCTTTTCGTTTGTTAGCCAGTACACACACTAAACTACCATTTATTTTTCATTTCATTGTCCTACTCAGTTTGACAACTGATCGAAATACACAACTGATCGAAATACACTCAACAATAACTAATATTTCATTAATACAAATCTCATAATTAGTTTACAATACAATATATACAAATAATTATTGTCCATCGAGGTTCCACTCAAAAAGTAACCTGTTATTTGAATGATCAAGAAAACGTTCGCAATATAGTAGGTGGAATCGGTTTACCCTCACCAATATTTGTATGTTTTCCCTTCAGAACTGTTTGGCCATTTTTCAGAATTAAATCAAAAACATCATTTTAGAATCCCATTCCATCACACATGCCGAATTTTACTATAATCGGCTAAGAAACGGCCAAGTTCCATCCTGATCTAAATTTGAGAACTTAATCTAAAAATCAGTTTTGAATCGTATTTCCATAGAAGGCTTGAATAAAACTTAATTAAGAAATAAAGTTTGTTTTGATAAATAAAATTTGGAGAAGTTTGAATTTGAATTGTAAGAGATTCAATTTGAAGTGTAAAAGGTTCAAATTGGAGTAGAACACCTGTAAATAAAAAACACTCAAATTTATATTGAGAATTTAGATTTTATAATATATTTTCTGAAGAACTTAAAAGTCAAAATATTTTTAACGTTTGAACGTTAAAAAGAACGTAAAACTAATGTTCGAAATTTATTCATGTCACTCAAACTTTTTGTAAATGAAATAATTTGACGAAAAATAAATGAAACAGTTTCAAATTGTGCTCAAACTAGGCTTAACTACAGTTTCATTCAATTTATTCAGAGCTATTCAAATGGCATCATTTAAATTAAAATACATAATTTGGTGGTATAATTTGGTGTCATGGTTTAATAAAAAAGTTCAAAGTTTGAATCAAAAATTTAATCAAAATACCACTCAAACTAATTAGCGGAAACCACTCAAATATTGATCGGTGTTTGAGTGATATTGCCAAACTTTCTTCAATTTGATTACTCTGTTATAAAAGAAGAAACGAAAAATGAAGTCAAAGATATTTAAGTCAAAATCAAATTATTTTGTTTGCCGCTGGTGTCACCTTGAATTGAAGTTCAAATCTAATTCAAATTTCTATGAAATATTTTCTCGATTTTCATCAATTTTTTGAGTTTTATTTTACAAATTTGACTTTATGTCGTTAACCAATAATACTAATAATGGTTCTGTGCTTTCACCGAAATTTGAATAAATTTGAAAATAATACGAATATAAGTTGCAATTAGAGATCAAACATTCGGATGAGTTGGTAACGGCACTCTTCTACCGTTTTCCTTAAAACACTGCCAATTTTAATTGGTGGTTAGATAGAGACTATTGATAACATCCGAATTCTTCAGTTGATTTAATACTTGGGAGAATTTGAAAATTGTGAACCTTACGAGCATATCGGACGAATTGTTCCATTTTGTTTTGGAGTACCAATTTCAGTTAGGTTTCTTCACCAAATAGGCCTTTTATTATTATTATAGGCCCAAATTAGAAATCTGTTCATTTCTGTTTATTTTGTCGATCAAAACTTGTTATTGGCGAAATTGGACATTTAGTTCGGCGGGAAGCTGACAAAATATGCTTTTCAGACTTGTTGACAGAATAAAACGGCTAAGTGTGTGCCCCTCGATAAAATATTTTTCTTAAGGTTAACAAACTATTTCCTTATGATTAATCATTATTCAGTCAGTTCTGATCGCTCTAAATTTGTAGTTTTCATATTATTTAACAATCACCCTTCAATATTAAAGGAGACATTATTTTTCAAGCTTCCGTCTTACTTGAATTTGTGCATCAATAGTTGCAACATTATTTTCGGTTTCATTGAGTACGTCGATTCTAAAACAGTTGTAACATTGCCATATCTAAATTTATGGTGAAACCACTTTGCTGTTGTTACAGTTTGGTAGTGTGTAGCAAAGCTGAGGGAAGGATGGGGTGGAGTATTACTCCCCCCCCCCTTAGATCCAAGCTTACTATGAGTTTAATAAATAAACAAATCAGTTTAAAAGGAGGAGTAATTTCCGGGATTCTGTTAACCGGAATATCCAAAATTCGAAATTCTTTTATCCGGAAAAACCTCTAATTTACGCCATACTTTTTTCAAATCTTTTCTCTTTTAATTCACTTGTGTAGGAAATGAAATAGGCAAAACCAACACACAAATGTCTATTCTATTAAAATACAAGTAACCCTTGTATAACACGGACTTATACTGAAGGGATCTGCGTCATGAATTTTATGTTTTTGCTCTCTCGTTTATTAATAATTAGTTAGCTACCTATTAGAGCTGCTGGCTTTTGAAGTCTTAAGAAGAGATGGAATACCCCGTCATTTTAGGGTGAAGGCCCGAGCTGTTCAAAAGTTCTTACGTAAAGAAGATATTTCGTATAAAAATGTCTGAGCCTGTGCAGCAAGTGGCTTGTCAATTATTGTTACAAAGTATTTAAGAAGACCCCAATGATTGGTACAGTCGAAAATAAAAAATATTTTCTTTCGGTTAGTATATAAACGTTAAAGAAGCTAACGATCAGAACGATCTCTTCCGCGCACTGTACATATCTTCTCTAGTCAAACTAGAAAGGCATGGCTCCAGATTTTAATAATATAGCGTAAGTAAATAATTTGGTAAGAATTAGTGCGCGATGCCTATGTAGTTCAATTGCCTAATTCAAAAAATTTAAACTGATAAATTGCTCTAAAAACAGAAAAATTGATCTATACTTACATAAGTTGAGTTTACTTAAGCTAAATAATCTTATTTAAGGATCAGTTTACACATTGAGAAATATAATAATTAATTTACAATATTTATTTTAAAGGAATTGAAAGTTAAACAAAATTTTTATTAAATTTTGACCAATTGTCAGAATATAATAGTTGAATTTGACATTAAATTTGTAATTGGAAATTCAAATATGTAGGGTTTTACAAATTAAGGTACATCCTAATAAAGTAAGTTATTTTGAGTTACAAATAAATTTAATTAAGTTGCTCAAAATATTTTTATTTTGATTGTTAAGAAAGAAAGTTACATAGATTAGCAAAATTAATATTGGTTGATAATCTGGTCGATAAGTGACGGAGGCTGCTTCGAATAACCTGAATATCCAGCATCAAAATGTTGAGCACATTTATTGAGAAATTTAACAGTTATATTGAGCTACTTAGAAAGCATATTTTGGGAACAATTAATTATAAAATATTGAATTTTGTAAAGTTTTGAATTTTACATGTTTTGAAACTATTTCTTAATTTTGAGCTACTAAAATTGAGCTATTCGTAGTATAAAACAAATTTTGGGCTATTCCATAGGGTACCTAGTAGTCCAGGGTTTGACGTTTTTCGCTAAAAAATTTTTCAGTAGCCCTTGAAATTGGCTGCAAAATGATTTTTGGAGCGATTAGAAATCTTAAAAATTAGGAAAGTTATCGTTAAAAATCCAATCGGATTGCGAATAACTCGAAAAATATTTATTTATTGAAAAAACTTCACAGAACATTTTTTACTTAGAATTCACTCCTCTGATTTTGAGTGTACTAATTTCCACTCCCGAAAAGGGGTAACATCCACCCCCAGCGTAAAAGCACACATCGGCACCATATAACTTTTATTCCCTGAGCCATTCCCTACTTACTGTCCAAATTTCACATCAATCGGTTTTGACCGAAAGAATTCTGAGGTAATAACCTATATTTTTATCGTCAAACACTGGACTATAGTTGACCAGACAAACATTGCACAATTTTCCACGTCCAAAATGCTTGTTTTCTGCATAATTACTTTAATTATTAATTATAATTTTCCATGAAACTTATTATTGGAAACTCACTTGATCGCCCTTTACTGAAAGAAAAGAGATCACTTGGTTGCACTTTGATAAGAGATGCTTGCGACCATAACTGATCTGTTTTCATTGACCATGCGGACAATATCATTAAGCATACCCGGTCCATACTGAGTTAATCGTCCAGTCCATATTCAGATTCCTAATGAAACTGATGAAAAATATATCTGGCATATTTAGTTATGTATAGTTAAAGGCACAGCTTGCCTGAAAAATCCGAACCAACCTGAGGAGAATTTCCTCAGAACCTTTCTGCAGTAAGGCTAGAAAAATGTCATCTGCTCTAGCGGACTTGAAAGGTTTGAAAGGGACCGTCTTATTTTGCTGTAAGTGAAAACCCTAGCAGAGAGTCCCTAGTTCCACTAAGGGAACTGCTACCATCTTAGTGACCATATATTTGTTTACAGCACAGCTATTCTCAAACGCTGAATGTGTCGAGTTTGGCAGCTGGTTTGAACTAAACTCTATTGAAATGTAGCCTGCTTGCGGCCGCTATATCAAATCTGAAGTTCATGTTATCGGAAAAATAGGCCTCTTTAGATACATACCAGTTATTTACTAAAGGATTCAATTGAATGCTGGTTAGTGTCAAATGTAGGACCTCTTGCCTGGTGCATTTCTGAAAGTAGGTTTCTAGCCAAATACTCCAAAACGTACTCACGGCTAGGACAACTATGAGCCGCTTAACTTTTTCTGGAGGCATTGTTTCTGGCTCATCAGGAAAGTAGGTGGAGGAATCACAGGAAGGCTATAATGAAACTGGAGGGCGCCAGGTACCAAACAGCCGTTGATATTTAAGTGCCGTACTTATCCTGTTGTCGAATGAGAATCAGTTTCCGGTGGTCGGCACAAGAAGGCAGCACACACACTTGCGAATCGTGATCAGATTGCCCCTCACACAACCGTGTAGACCGAGGGACGGCCCGCTATAGTATGAACGCTACTGAAAGTTTGCAGAGCTGTTTACAATTTTTACAATTCTTCCAGATGTCTAAAAATTGTTATATTTGCCAAAGTTGTAGGCCACTTGATATTTGCATGTGACAGACGACTGCAACAATTAATAATATTGTTGTTGATTTTATCTAGGATTTGAGCGATACGAATATGAAGTGACACAATTCATAAAATTTACTCAGCAATTAGGGAATATACCCTATTAGCCACAAGATTAGTTCTTTTGGCTCTATTCTTGAGCCTCCCAGAAACGTTTAATTCGTGGTTTCTGTTTCGTAATAATTAGAGAACAAAAACTTTCCAAAGCAGCTGAAATTGCATTCATCAGAGAAGGAATTTGTAATTCAATATCAGCTGTGTGAGTACGTGATCTGATTTAAGAAAACAAAAAAAATCTTAGTAGCCTTACAAATTTACAAAGATTTTGAATTTGAATTTAATTTCCCCTATTTTAAATATTTGGATGTTTTTATATCGACTGAAAATAGAGTTGGCCATGACAAATTTAAGGGTGATTCAAATTATTTTCCATCATTTATTTAGACATTGCTGATATCAGTTGGCTCGGCAGTTTAAAATATTATTAATCATCCTGTAATGTTACACAGAGAACTGAAGACAGATAAATTGATCTTTTGAAATAAAATCGCAACCTCTTGGTTTATAATTATAACGACAAAAAATACTTGATAGAAGTTTCTCGCATTCTAGTAGGATTTTAGTAGGAAGTTGCCTTGCTACGATGCCAGCTGGTCTACCCAAGAGCCTGGGATAAAAATTAAACACAATGTCCAAAAATAAATTTAAAGTTACTTAAAGTTAGCCATTAGTCAAAACATTTGGATTGATGCCATCGATTAACAGAGATACTAACAGATATTTCGGTGGTCTAAACCAATTATAAGAGTCTTCCTTCCTCTCCATATACGAAACAAAGACGGATGATTTGGCCAAGCCAAGAATAAGACGGCTCAATTCTACCCATTTCAATTTACCATGATGACGTAGTGTAATAATGCAAGTCTTAACTCCCAATTCCGAGCCCGCTAAAAGATCTTCGGGCCATTGCATTTGTATTTCTTGGTGTAGTAGTTTTTATATGTATATATCAGATATTTTGTGCCAAAAGACAAAATTATTGATAAAAAAAATTTGGAAGGCTTATAATATGCTTGAAAACCACAAGCAAAATGAAAGACGGGCGCACGAACGTTCAAAATGTTTTCAATAAAAATCTGGAACAAAAATATTTCCTCAGCTATAATGCATAAAACAACTTTTCTTTATTCGCATCATAACATTATGTACACCACCAGTACAACAGACTCTTAAATCTGACATTTCATGACAAATGGGCTCTGTACGTACCAATTTGTTATAAATTTAGTGGAACAAATATAATATCAAATGATTATGATTTGTTATAAATGCCTCAATCCAAAAATATAACAAGCGAAAAATCACATGACTCTATATAAGCCATATGAAACATTATTAATAGTCCAGTCTCGAATAAGTCACAAAATAAATCACAAAAACAAAAAAAAAATCGAAAATTGAATTACACACGATAAACGTAAATTGAATAGAATTTCAGATTTAATGATTTATCGTTTTTTGGGTAGGACACAAAAATATTACTGTGCAGTGTACATAGTAAAGCGCGTATATACCGTATTCTAATAATTTTTTTATAATTTAAACGTGACGTTTAAACCTAATTGTACCGCTATCTATACGGACAATTATTTATTATTAATTTCAATTAGAAATATAAAAAAAAAAATGATTTATTACAAATAGTTTCCGTGACAAGTTGAAACAATTATTTATATGAGTGAATTAGATTTTCATTTTCAATTAAATTTTGTATACATATTATACTCGCATATGGATGATAGATTCATTTAGTATATATGAGAAGAAAATGATCGATTACTATGTATTCAGCATGGTTCAATAGAAATCTTTTTTTTTTTTCTTATACATAAATAGTTGCAATTACATAACCACAGACACAAACAAAGTAGATATGCACTAGATCACAGCAAGATCACAACATGTACAAGATCGTTAAATATACATTATAAAATATAACAATAAATTATATAAAATATAAAATATTAAAATTAATTGGGTATACTCATATCTTAAGTGACTCACACACATGTCACCTTCTACTTTTCGAAGTAATGGCTTTTATTTGTTTATTAAAGTATAATTAAATTAATTTAAACATTTCATTGTGGTTTTGGTTTAACAATCTGGATTCAATTAAAATATTAACAAGTTGTAATAAATTTCGATACAATATTTATGAATAATAATATTAATTTAAAAGAAAGTAAGAGAAAATTATATAGCAGAACTTCTCCAAAAATTGATTTTATAAATCCCGTGTAATCCGTATAGTCTCAACAATGATCTAGTTTTCGAAACAACTTACAGGGATAACGAAACATTTTATTGCCTGCAACGACCTTTAAAAATTAAAAGCAAATTAATCACATTTTTTCCATATTTCATTAAATCCACCTTGAAAGGTCAATTAAGTAATTAAAACAAATTAAAATTATTGATACCAGTTTTTTAATAACCCTAATACCAAATCCACCAGCTGATTGATATAATATAATCAGCGGTTTCTTTTTTTTTTTTTTTTTTGTTGCTTACAATTTATACAAAGTAGACTATTATCTATAGCAGCAACAACAATCTCTCGGAGAACCATACTAAAATAACCACCGCAAAAAAGAAAACGCGAAAATCGCATAAATTGCAAGCAACATTTGTATCAATCAATTGAGCGATTCGTGAGAATGTGTACATTGACTTATAATAAAAAATTATTATTGTTGTGATTAAGGTCACGATTGTCATTTAGTGATTATGATACAAATTATTTACAATCTTGTTTTATTAAAAGCACCAGTAAAAAAAAATATTTATAAGGTGGTTGGGCAACTGTATACGTATAGTATAGTTGACATTCAAATTATTATTAAATCGAGTCGATTAAAATTAAATAACGCTTTTAACAGTTATTACTTATTACTTATTAATAAAAATTAAATTGCGGTATTTACTTTTGCAAAAATTAATAATTCGCTTTAATGATTAAGATGTTCGATACAACAAAGTTAATGGAGACGTGTGCGCGCGCATCACTTTGGTTAATTAAATTTTAATATTATGACTATTATTTATTTCCAGGACCACCCGGCCTATGCGTTTAGTTATGGTGTCAAAGATGTGCACACTGGCGACGTGAAATCACAATGGGAGAGTAGAGATGGCGGTGTAGTAAAAGGGCATTATAGCGTTGTTGAACCAGACGGTTCAATTCGTACTGTTGACTATACAGCGGATAAGGATAGTGGCTTTAAAGCGGTGGTAAAGACACACGGACCAAACGTACATCCAGTTCCTGTGTCACACCACCAAATGTATCGTTCAGACGACGATAAGCAATCACAATCAAAAATCAACCACTACAGCAAAGAACAAGAACATATCATACTAAGTTCAGATATTAAACAGAAAGACGATTATATCGATCTAAGTAAAAATATTAAATCGATTCCACAATTAATCGAAATTAAACCAAATGTTGAACTTAAACCAATTCATTACTATCAACCAAAAGTAATTTATGACCACCAAGATGAACTTGAATTCCGTAAACCGGTTGAATACACTCATAAATTACGAATTGAACACCCTAAACCAAAATCTATTCAATACGAGCCGTTACACAATTATTACAGTTACAACAAAGAAATTCACGAAGAACCTGATTTTAAACCTAGTCTCGAACTTAAACCCGAAGTAAAAATCGTTAAAGCACCAGATCTATCACAATCAAAACCATCGAAAGCATCACACAATGAATACGATTTAGACGCAAAATATCATTTTAGTGATGAGGAGATGGGTAAATTTCATGCCTCACTACAACATGATAACGATTTCCAACCAATATCCGGACTTGAATACTACGAAGATGTTACAATCACAAAACAAATTCCAAATCGTGGTACTAAACATAATCATTCACATCGTGCAACTGAAATGATAGCATCAGGTCACCATAACAGTCGCGGATTAAAAAGAACAAATTTAAAACCATTTACAACACCCGGTTTAAAACATTATGCAACAATTCCGCTAAAAAATAAACCACAACCCAAGCAACACGGAATACGTAACGATTATTCAAATTATTTCCGAAACCTTAATAAGGGCAATAACAATAATAACAAGCAACAACAAAGTGGTAACAAGGGTGGTGGTGGTGGCAATAGTGTGGGTAATAAAAAATTATCGAATAATGTTAATTCGTCTGGGCCAGTCGTATTCCCTGAAGAGTATTCGATTGAACAGCGGGCCGCATCAGCACGAATGGTTGAGGCATTAGTTAGTAAATCACGAAAATCGCATACAAAACAACATCAATTTATGATGCCGTCATATGCCAATTATAATAAACATTACTTCGTGTAACTCTATATGTGTGTGTTTTAAATTATTTAATTTAAATTAAGTGCAATATAACAAGGAATTTGTTGTAATTAATTATATTGTTGTTACTATATCTATATTATGTATTATTATTTATAAAAAATAAATTAAAACTTTTATAAAATATTATCTTGCATTTTATTCTCCATATTGAGAAAATGTAGCAGCCTACGCAAAAACAAAATGGAAACTGATTTTATTTTTAAACGAAAAGAAAATTAAATGAAAATGATTTGTGTTCAGCATGATTAAGTAATCTGAACAAAAATCTCACCATCTGGCGAAATCGCTCCATCCAGCGGCTTAAAAATGTAAGAATTGTGGTAAATTATTATGTAGTTACAGAGTGCATTCAAAAATTCAGAGAATTTGGCAGATCATGTAACATTTTGGTCCAAAATGAATAGCACATCAATATACTCGCCGTTCGACGTTCAAAAAACAAATTTACGCAAGCCATTTAGCAGTTTTGGTAATCTTTTTATGAAACATGGGACCGGTCGCTATAAAACGAGGGAACACGTTTAGTAGGTACTATCATTTGAAAACGCCAATTTGTTATAGGCGGTATAAGTGTAAGCTACATTTTGGATTGAGTCTTGGGTCAAAATATTTTAAAAACGCCTTGTTCTTTTATTATATCGGAGAGATCACAGAGATCGAAAAACAAGACTTGGATCAAGCCTTGGGCCTCTTGCGTTTTTTTTATTTTTCAGATAATGCAGATTGCAATCTGTTTCGTTTTTGTTATTGACGATTGGACTGTCATGATTTTGCGTGCAGAGCGTAGGGTTCAAATTAATTCCGATAGTTTCACTCTCCATATGTTTTATATGGAGAGAAATGTCATTTCATACAGAGCGTAGGGTTTACATTCTTTCCGATAGGTATCGCATTTTGCAGTTTTCCAATCGCCAAATGTCTCATCATTATGTGAAGTAAAATTTTCTCTCTGAAATTTTTTTCAGATATTACAGATAAATGTAAATTTGACAGCAAAATGACCGAAGAGTTTGATAATTCTATAATTCTTCAATGAAATTGAGAATTGTAATTAAATACATCTCAATTAAATATAATTCTAAATAATTTAACTAATTACAAGTTTAATAATTATTATTTATTATTATTGTTTTGAGTGGAAGGAAGATATTCATATGCGCAATTCAAATGGTAAGACAATTTAATTTTGTTTCGTTTAATTTTTTCTTGTGTTTGTGTAATTAAATCTGAAAAAGATCTTTTCAGATGGCTCTATTCTCCCCCAGAATCGCTCTATTCTCCCCGATAAATTATCCGTCTGATATCTCCAATATAATAAAAAAACAAGGCAAAAATGGCAGAAAATAAATTATTATGGTTCGAGTCTTGGGTTAACTACTAGCACTAACATAGATAAGAATATCAGATATTTCAAGCCGAAAAATTTTTGACAATTCATTCTGGAACCCAAAATTAAAAAGTTATTGGGGTTTAACTAGTTAATTCTAGATTATTCGAAAACGTGAAAAATTTTGTCTTAAGCATGTCTAAGAAAATCAATATAAATCAATAAGATTGTTTCGGCTTTTAATAGACAAAATATATTAAAAATAATGGCATTCACAACAATTTCGACTTGTTAATCAGAAAAATGAAGAGGCCAATCATTTATAAATATATCTACCAGAAAAAGTAGAAATATCAAAATCCACCCGTGAATGCCATTATTTTTAATATATTTTGTCTATAAAAAGCCGAAACAATCTTATTGATTTAATTAATACAGACAAACTTTCTCTTTCGAAAATCAATATCTTGAGATTTTCACCGATCGGCAAACATCTCACTATGATATTTTGGTAGGCCTATGTGTGTGCTATGATCATGCCAACCCGTTTAAAAAGTTATTGGAATTTAGCTAGTTAAGCCTAGATTTTTCGAAAATGTGACCAATTTTTATCTTAACAGAATGTGTAAGAAAATCAATATCTTGAGATTTTCACCAAGAAGTCTAAGAAAATCAATATCTTGAGATTTTCACCAATCGGCAAACATCTCACTATGATATTTCGGTAGGCCTATGTGTGTGCTATGATCATGCCAACCCGTTTAAAAAGTTATTGGGCTTTAGCTAGTTAAGGCTAGATTTTTCGAAAATGTGACCAATGATTTAATATAGGATCGCCATAAAAATTTTTATGTTTATCATACAGCCATCTTAAGTGGGATTAGCATTGAAAATCAAAATCAAACCGTTTATCATCACAACACAATGCGAAAGAATGGCCAAAAGGAATTATTCGATATATGTAGATGATGGATCAAATGTGAATGTAAGTCTACAATACAATATTCAACCGAGAATGTTTATCAACACACGGTATAAATTAATATTCGATCATGTTCCCATCCTTTAAAAATACCACAATTTTCTAAATTGGACATTTTCTAAATACGACATTTTATAAATTGGGCACAAATTGAAAAAAATGCTCATTCAAAAAATCTCAGTCAAAAGCAAATATTTTTGCAGTAATGAGTAATTTACATCTCATAATTAAGTAATTAAAGGATTAATTTCATAAAGCAATGGTGCTTAAATCAATAAAAGCATATACTTTTCAATATGACCAATTTTGACAATAAGCTTTAAATGTGGGTAGTTTTAATACTTATCAAATTTGTATGGCAAGTTTTGAAAATAAAAAACTACTACTACTAAAATGCTTTTTTAAGAGTCTATCAACGTCATTTAGTTTTTCCTTTTTTATCGAAGGCTTTGGTTTCCGATATCTGGAAAATAGTCTGATTCGACTTTAATAACAATGCCACCTGTTTTAGATGTCCGTCTGATTGTAATTCGCTTGGACGCAATTATCTTTAAATGTCATAAGGGTACCGATTTTAACATAGCCTTAGCCATACTCATCCAATCGAACATTTTTGTTTCGTTTTGACCGAGTTTTGTCTGTTATTTTTAGTTGTATTTTCTATTCTTCCAAAAATACGGTCGGGAGATAGTCATATTTACCCAACAATAGGAAATATAAGTGGAACTTGCTTCGTAGTGTGCGATGCTTGATGAACGAGCCAATACGAAGCCTTTGTGATTACCGCTGAATTTTTATTTTGGCCCCCACAGCCATCGGCAATCAGTTGAACAAAAGAGATAAATCTCAAAAAATATCATGGTTTAAAACTTTCATTATTACTATACTTTATTTTACTTACTTAAAAGAGAGTAAAAAAACAGATTTTTCGAGTTTGTGTTTTAATTACAAGTTTGTCGATGTTTGCTTGACTTTTCCAATTATAAAGAATAACTGTCCTACTCATACTAAACTAGTATAATGAACGTTAGCGGTTGATAAATTTACACTAAAGTCTATCAAGAAGCTTAAGATTCTTTAGAATGACGTCAGGTTTGAAGAAGTCTGCATTGAAGTGTCCTGAAAAAACCATGGGCTATAAAACCAATGCTTGCATCGCATGTGTAAAGAAATTCAGATGGTCAAAATTGGTTTTTGTTTACTTTCCTGAAACTGTAAGGTTATGGAGATATATCCAGAGGCATTAGGGCTGAATACGAATACATTTTAAAATGATACAAATTCATACACAGTTAATATGAGTACGTACAAATCTTGTAAGAATTTGTTTCGCCACAATACGTTACGTAAAGTTTTTGTACGTTCATGAACGAAATTATGTTCGATGTACAAATAATTAGGTAACGAGTACAAAACCAAGAATACAAAACAAAAGACATTTAAGATTTCTGTTTATGTTTAATTACCTATAAAAACGTAAATAATTTCATTTTCAAACATGTATTTATGATAAAAAAAACATTTCTGTAAATTGTGTAGCCTAGAAGCAAACCGGTGTCTTTTCCACATTTTACAAAAAAAAGTTAATGATGAGGACAGAATTTGTAGAAATCATTTTATCAGCGGTGCTATCCCAATTGAAAAAAGAGGTGGTGACAGAATTAAAGAAAAATTTGAACGAAAGCGGAAATCAACGAAGGATTTCATCAAATCATTTAGAACAGTCGTGCTACACTATTGTCGGGGAACTAACTCAAAAAGGCAGTATTTACCATCCCAATTACCAATTGCTACAATGTGGAGGCAGTATCAAATCGTACATCTTGTAGTAAACGAAAGTTACTTCCGAATGATTTTTTGCACAAAATTCAACCTGGGATTCAAGACCCCAAGCACAGATATGTGCGCCACGTGCTTGTGTTTTAAGGAACAAATAAATAATGGTTCAAAATCGAGTACATAAATTGAGTGCAAAATCGTCCTTTGAGTTTCTAAATGAAACGAGGGATAATTTGCTCACAGTTTCATTTGACTGTCAAAAGAACATGGTTCTACCCAAAATACCCGATCAGGCTGCTTATTACAGCAGACAACTCTATTTATACGTATTTGGGATCATCATTGGCACTGGATACTCCAAATTAACGAAAGATAACGTATTTCTATACCACTGGACGGAAAATTTTCATCGAAAAGGATCCAATGAAATAGTTTCGGCGATTTTTCTTAGATTGTGCAATACAAACTTAGAGGGAATCATTACTGTTCGTTTGGTATGTGATGGATGTGGCGGGCAGATTAAAAATTCGATCATCGTAGGAATGGTTTCCTATTGGCTTGCTACAAAAGCTCTATTAAATGTAACATGTGTGGAATTAATATTTCCAGTAGCAGAACATTCTTACATACCACCTGATAGAGTCTTCGCGCAGATTCAAAAGAAAGTGAAAGTAAAGGATACCATCGCGGATGTTCAGGAGTATTTGGATATTTATTTAACATTTGGAACGATGGTAATGCTGGGGGACGAATGTTCAGTCTATGACATTAGAGCCTCCTGCCAACTGGCACTTCAAATTTCAGGAATCAAAGCGTATGATTGTAACAAAAAACCAAAATAGGCAGATTTCTGTATGTGGCGAAATATTCTATAAATTTGACTTGGGAAGACCTTTGGAATAGGTTGATTCAATCATCGAACCCAAGCATTGTCCTCTCAGGCGTGTTAGTGAAATCGGAAAAATTGGCCAATGCAAACAAGCTTTTATGCAAACATTTTGGCCTTGAATAAAACTTATTGGAAGTTATTGAAGCAAATTGTGATATAACCAAAGATCCAATTTGTGAATTCCAGGCTGAAAACGACAGCTGGCGAATTTAAATAATTTCAGATTTTGTTTGTTCCTATATATTAAATATTTCAATTTATTGTTTTATTTCAAAGTGAGCTTATTCTCATCGTGTTAGTTGCAAATCATACTTCTTCCAGTCTTTGGATGCAAAACAAGCTTATTCCAAACTTAAAAGCAATAAAACTTAAAACTATGCAATTTTATCGTGGTTTTTTGTTTAAATATATTATAATTGTGTTGTTTCTATTGACTATAAATAAAAATAAAGAGTTAATTTGCGACATTTTTCAATTGTGAAGTTTTTTTTTAATTTGCGCAAAATTCATCAAAGTAGAAAAGACATCGGTTTGCTCCTATTATTTATATTATTAATGAATGATTATTTATTTAAATATAGAGATTCGTTTATATGAATTATTAATTACATTTATTTTAGAGTTAAACATATTAATAACATTTATGGAAGGGCATCTTGATTTGGCAAAAGGGTGCAATGCTACTTCTGAAGCTCGAATTGCCAAGAAGTTATAATGGTCAGAAATTTCACACCAATTAAATAGTCAATAGCCAAAAACTTTGAGGGTTGGGGAAGGTTGGTCCGACTTTAGATATTGTATTAAAAAAAACTGGTGCAATTGAACAAACTTAGCATTATCGGTATTGGAGGAGGCCCGTCTAAACTATGCACCTTCCCCCCCCCCCCCTTGAAAATCTGTTATTTGTTTGATTAACCTGAGAAGTGCAGTAGAAGGATCTTCTGGTACCAACTCGAGTCTGAATGTACCTGCTTTGACCAGTAAATTAGAAAAATGAAACGGAAACTATTTATTTCGGACAGCAATATTGATCAAAACACACCAAGAGCATCCAACCGAGCCGTGTCGAGCGGAAGAAGCTGCCAGCTGCGAATTAATGTACGGTTGTTGATTGAGGAAGAAATTTATTATTTTAAGCCGATACCTATAAATTTTTCTCATCCTTATTGATTTTTAAATTAATTGGTCCCTCCCTAAAGACTCATTATTTAAAACATCAAATCGCCATTCTTGTGACCACCATAAAAACAAAACAAAAATATCCGAATTCCGCCTTAATTTTGGTTTTATCTTCATTATATGAATGCATTTAACTTAAAAGTTTACCATTGTCCCCCAGACTACCAAATAAGAACAAAACGAGGACCGCAAGAAATGAGAAAATAACAACGGCAACGATGGGAAATTTTGCTAAGGTGGCAGACAACGGATTACAACAAAGGCGGTTGTATGTGGAATTCTACGGAAAAGGGGGTCAAAAATTCCAAATTTCCAAATTGGCCAAATTTCCAATTTTCTTAAAAATAAAACTTAATTGAACTTAAAGTTGTACTTATGAAGTTTTTTTCCTTATATATTTATAAATTGAATTTGTGCTTATATCTAACTTTAAAGATCAAAATAAAAATATTCGCTTTGTGTTTTTTTTGTTTTGGTTTTCTTCCATTGACAAAGTCAATCATTCTCCGAGATAGAAAATAACAGTGTAAAAAACATAAAAATAAAGAAAAAGGGTACGAAGATATAACGAACCAATAACAGTACGGTGTTGTTAAAAAAACAAAGGGACAGTGTCGGTGAAGAAAGGTGAGCCACAAAGCAGTAATGAAAAAGCGTCATAACGGTGAGTCATCCTTTTAATTTCCGAATTAGTTTTTATTTTGTTTACTTTTTCTCACCATTGTCGTCAACTTAATTTTCTTCGGTCTTTTCTTCTTTCGGTTTTACTGCGTAAGTGAATCATTACTAAAATTATTATTAATTTGGACACTCAAAAGCCACGGTTCCCTAAAACATTACAGCTTTGCAAACCTGCAAATTTTCATCTTTTGACAATCAACACTGATACTTTCCGCGTCCCCTTCCCCTTTTGATCGATCATTTCGCTGAACAAATCTTAACACTTAACGATTGAGAAAATCGGATTTAAATGTGGTTTTTCGAGGATTAAAAAGCCATTTATAATTGTCTTAGTATCGAATGGTATTTTCAAGCTAGCTAATAAACCAGCTACACAATTTTTGTTATACACAAACATTTAGTTAACAATGTCGTTACTATAATAAAATATGGTGCCCAACCTTTTTTTCCTACATCTGAACTTGTTGATCTTTGAAACTCCTTATACGAGTTTATTACAAAATCCACCAGTAAATTATGCCTCGCATATAACATTAAATCTTTAGACATTTTTAGACATCTATAATAGTTGGTAATAATTTAGGGCTTCTAATATTTTTTTTTCTATTTTTTGTAGCGCACATAATTCCACTATATTATTATTAATTTGCAATCTCAATTAATAATTATTGCAACAAATTTAGTCATAAATTGCAAATTTATATTTTTTTATCAAATATTAATTCCACGACTTTAAAAATTGTGCGGGCGTGGCGGATACACATCGCGCATGAATTATTTTCTTATTCTAGTTAAACGTATGTATGTACGAGTATATATAACAAAAATGTTTTTCAGATTAAGTAATATCATTAAAATTTACCGGTATATGTAAAGTAAATTACAACAACTACTTTTACACTTATTTAAATTATGATCGCGAAATATTAAATAAAATGAAAAAAACTTGTTAAATTTTATTGAAACTATTTTTGGATTTTTCGAGACGTTATGATATAAAAAAAAAAATTATTTTAATTGAAAATGCTTAATCATGAGATTGCGGATTTTTGTATTTAGTCATAATTAGTGTATCAAGTTGTAATTTTTACTTTTATCTTTTCATTCGTACGTAATAGTTTTTATAATGTTTACTTGTTAGATAAATCATTTTTAAAAGATGTTGGATTGGATTTTTTTTTTTTAATTATTTGAATCGAATTGATTATTTAATTGGTTCAATTCGATTGAGTTATTATTATACAGCTACACTTAAATTATATAATCCGATTAATTTAATGCTGAATTATTTATATAATTCATATTTATTTAATGTTGAATAACTGTGCGCGGTCGTATAATTTAATGTATTTTGGGATGAGGTCGGGGTCATCAAATCACAAGAGAATTAAAAGACACATTCAATCATTTGTAATAAATATAAATGTTGAATGTAAAAAACTATTCAATTTAAAAATGGGAAAACGTTAATTGAGTAGAATTAGTGAGAAAAGAAAATTCCGTTTGCTTTAGCAGGATTTTTTAAACAAACTAAAGACGGATTATCCAATTCTTTTCTTAAATAGTTACGCACATAGAAATTGCTCGATTATTTCTGTAAGCAGAAAAGCTTATTAATTTTAAATTAAAACAACTTTTAATTTATTTTCTTAAAACAAATAATAAAAATATGTGCTAAGTACGTATCACCTTAGATTAAACTTAGAACAAAAAAAATCGCAATTAAAATATTTGAACACGCACACAAAAAAACAAATTACTTTAAACCCATTAACACGATTATAATTGAGGTAGGTAAAGGTAAAATGTGTATAAAAGTAAATATAATAAAAAAAAATTACTCATTCCTAATGTTACAACAACAAGTGGTACACCTCTTTTAACGTATACGTAAAAAATACGAGTATAAAAAGTGTAATTTGACTCCACACTTTATGCAACCGTTGTTAATAGCTAAAACCTAGCATGTGAAAGATTTGGATGATTCATTCATGGAAATGTGATCTGCAGAGTAAATCGATGTAGGTGGCTAATGAACAATAAGTGAACAGGATCTAAACGTTTAACCATTTATTGTTTCATTCTCTTACATATATTGTCTTATATATACAGTATTATGTACATTTTTTACTCTTAATTTTCACATATATACGAAAAATATTTAGATCGAGGGCATTGTTTGTAATACCAGAAAAAATCTGATCTCGTTTTTTGTCTTTTTCATGTATTTTCTTTACGCGTACGAGTATACTGTGTACGTACATTAGCTTGTAGCAAATAATTTCTGTTTTTATTATCGGTTTTGTTTTGAATGCAAAAATTATGTATTTAAGGTGCTCGATCAAGGATACATAACTTTAATAATATAAACAACAAACGTGTAAGATGATATCTCTGTATATATACTGGCTACATATATGAATAAATTTTAAATTGGATTACCATCACATTTGACCTGTAAAAGTCCAGCATCAAAAATAACGAATTATACAACAACAATAACAACAACATGATTTACTTCTAATTGACTTTTTTGTCCATATAACTACGAATGTGGGTGGAAATAATTTTTATTTATTTAATTTATATTAAAATTTCCAAATATATTTTAATATTGATTTATTCGCCGCATTGACTTTGAATCAATTGAATTTTTTTTTTTTGGCTTCATTTCGAATAAGTATGTCAGTTTGGCGGTCACAATCTGCAAATGCTAATTTAATTCAAATATTAAAATTTAATTAGTTAACAATTTGGCTCGATGTAATTGTAGTAAGTGATTGATAGATTTTGACCTATTTGGGTGGATTAACATAGAACTGGTCACGAGGTTTTGCCTTAAACTTTTTGATCATTTTATCTTTTGTATTCTAATATGGTATTCATTTCTAAAAATAAATTGCAAAAAAAAATTAACTATGCAATATTTCAGTTTGCAAGTTTATTGGACATTCAGCTCTACCTCCGAGCCCTTCAGGAAAATGACTTAGGTAAATCATCTTAATATATTAAGCGCCTTCGTCCTTGTAAAATTCTTCAGCATCACCCAGATATTAATTTTGTGCACCAACAACAACAGTACCACAACCACATACCATATTTCTATGAATGAAACTGTTTGAATATTTCGTTACTATGCCTGCTAACTTTTGTATACTTAAACGTAGGCCTACAACGTCTGCACAATTACTGAATTTTTGAGTACACCGATTGTGAGGACATTTACAATTTTTGTGGTATCTGATTTAATAGATCATCAATTATAGTTTGTTAAAGTTATTGACAACCGTTTAGCACAAAATAATCTCTTGTTAAGTAAAATTTTCTCTTGTTCTTCAGTTTCTCAGTTGATCAGTTAAATATTTAAGAATTTTAACCCGACGAAGCTTTTTTTTTTTTTTTTTCCTTTTATTTAATATTACAACTGATTTACAAATCATTTAGTAATTTATCTTTCTTAAATGAAGATTCACATTTGACGGGCAGTAGCCCAATGGTTACTCCCGTTTGAATTTACATAGTAATTATTTTTCTCTATCTGAATTAAATACAACTGCCCAATTCCAAAGGTTTCTGCCTTTGAAGTCTTCTTACTGCATTGGTGGTATCCAACAAACTTCGTATGTCTGCATTTTGGTGCCGAGATATCCGCTGAATGTGTTTCTTCGCATGATTTTGTATTTCTTCACTTACATATTCCATGTTTAAGTCCCTATGGAGGTTATCATTTCTAATGTACCATGGTGCGTTTACAATGCCACGCAGCACTTTGTTTTGAAAACATTGTATCATTTGTACATTTGTCTTCTTGGTACAACCCCAAAGTTGAATACCGTAGGTCCATATTGGTTTAAGTATTTGCTGATATAATAGCAATTTGTTATGTATTGTAAGCTCAGAGTTTCTACTTATTAGCCAATACATTTTCCTATATTTAATGTTCAATTCTTCTTTTTTCTTTTTAACATGCTCTTTCCATCTAAGCTTGCAATCGAGAGTCATGCCGAGGTATTTGGCTGTATTTGCATTTGGAACCGGCCTTGAATTAAGTTTCACTGGAATCCAGTTAACTTTCTGGTTCGTGAAGTTTACGTGAACCGACTTTGCTTCGTTTAGGCTAATGCGCCATTTCTTTGTCCAACTACTCACTGTGTCGGTTGCTTTTTGAAGTTTGGTCGTTGCTTCTGATATACACTTTCCAGTCGCCAGAATAGCTGTATCGTCTGCAAATGTTGCTATGGTGGCACCTTCTGTATTTGGCATATCTCTGGTGTACAGGATGTACAATATAGGACCCAGTACGCTACCCTGTGGTATGCCTGCTGATATTCTCTTTAGTTCAGAGTACTCTTGGTTATATTTTACACGGAAATGTCGGTCTGCGATATAAGATTTAAGAATTTGATAGAATTGCTTAGGTAGATCTCGATGCAATTTAAATTCAAGTCCTTGGTGCCAAACTTTGTCGAAAGCTTGTGCTACATCTAAGAAGATGCTGGAGCATATCTTCTTATTCTCAAGTGAGTCTTCGATTATATCCGTTATTCTGTGAACTTGTTCTATCGTAGAGTGATTTTCTCTAAATTCAGATTGGTGTGGTGGAATCAAATTTCTCTCTTCTATTATTGGCTTGAGTCTCTTGAGCAGTAATTTTTCAAATAATTTTGAAATTACAGGAAGTAGTGAAATCGGTCTGTACGACTTTTTATCGTTCGCTGGTTTGCCTGGTTTGGGGATCATAATTACTTCAGTAACCTTCCATTGCCGTGGGACATATTTTAGTCTGAAGACAGCATTGATAATTTGAACCAATTTTCGTAGTCCCTTCTCGGGAATGGCTTTTACGACTTGTCCAGTAATTAAATCATATCCTGGAGCTTTTTTTGCGTTCAAATTACATTTGATCTCATTTTTTAATTCCTGTAATGTTACACATCGAATATTATATTCATCAATTTTGCTAATTGTTATTATGTTTTCATCTGCTGTTTGCCTAGGTAGCGGTTGAAAGGTGTCTTCCAAGTGAGCTGCAAATAAAATAGCTTTTTGCTTGTCACTTTTGGCCCAGGTTCCTTCCCCATTTTTAATAGGTGGCACATGCATTTTAGTTCTTTTTAATCCCTTTGTTGCTTTCCAAAGAGAGTAATCAGTATCTTTATGTTCGGTGAGACCATTTAAGTACTTGTTGATAGTTTCATTCTTAATTTCTTTTATAAGTTGTTTTAGTTTATTGCATAGAAAATTGAGGATTTTTTTGTTTTCCGGGGCGCGTGTCCTTTGCCAGGTTTTTCTTGCCTTCCGTTTCTCTCTAACTAACTCCCTGACCTCAATAGGATAATTTTGATTCCTACGGGATTCGGTGTGACTAGCAGGAGAACTTTCCCATGCTGCTTGTTGAATAGTACTGTTAAATACCTCTAGTTCGTCTTCCAACTGTACCGGTGTTTTAATCGGCACTCGTAGATTTGTTTGCATTTCAATTAGTTCTTGGAATAGGTCCCAGTTAGTTCTATTATTTGTTAATTTAGGCAGGTTATCCTTATTAATTATCATTGTGCTGAGTGTCATGATAACAGGTGTATGATCGGAATATATCCCTTCGCTGTTTTCGATGTACATGTAATCCTCGAAGATCCCTCTCGTTACATAAAAATCAATGAGATCTGGTATTTTATTTATATCAGCAGGCCAGTATGTTGGTTTACCTCCAGAGTGGAACTCGCAGTTATTTATTCGTCCGGCTTCGAATAGCTCTTTTCCTTTATGGGTTGTAAGTCTTGATCCCCAATAGGTGTTTTTTGCATTAAAGTCACCACCAATAATAAAATTGGATCCTAGTGATCTAAAGAGTCTATTCTAATCTTCTTTGTTTAGATTATAGCGTGGAGGGCAGTAGATAGAGGAAATACTGTATTCATTATTATTGTTAGTTTCAACTTTTATGGTTTTAACTTGCATACTTTCCTCTTCTATACTAGGTTCTTCATAGTGTTTGAGACTCTTTTTCACTATTACTGTTGATCCTCCTCTGGGTTTTCCTCCTGGGTGAACAGCATGGTAACATTCATAATCACGTATTTTAATAAATGATGTTTTTGTCAAATGGCTCTCCGATATAAGGCAGATATCTATTTTTTCTAAATTTAGAAAAATTTCTAGCTCTGGAACATGTTGCGCTAGTCCGTTCGCGTTCCAGGTGACAATTCTTAGTGATCTGCTCATTTTAGTATATGAGGGCTGTTGCCTCGTTCAAGGTTTGATGCATATCTAGACGCTTATATAAAGCTTCTAGACCACGTTCTTGCTTTGCTAGCCTTATATTTATGGCTTCTATGCTTCGACAAATCCTTTCAAGGGGATTATCATTCGTAGCATTAGATGATTGCTGTACAATTTGTGAATAACTTTTCCGCTCTGTACCAATACCTGGTGGTTTTGGCTCCGCTTGGGTTTTAGTTGGTTTCTCTTCTCTGGTAACCCTAGGGTTTTGAGGAAACTGATGCGTTTTGTTTCTTAGTCTTTGAAGTTCTTTGGCTACTTCACAGCCTCTATAATTTGCAGGATGATGCCCTTTACAGTTTATACATTTTGCAGGGGTGTTTCTACTTTCTATACACTCTTTCGCGTTGTGTTTTCCAGCACATTTTACGCATCTTGGCTCCCGTCTGCAATATTTTTGCGTGTGATTGAAACCTTGGCATTTTTTGCATTGAGGTATTAGCCTCGTGTTTTTCTTAAGCGGTTCTATTTTAACCCTCATGTTGAGAATTGCTTTGATGTTGAAGATGTTTTCAACTTTCTCCTTTTTGTTAAACGTAAGCATGAAGAGTGGAAGCCCCCTTTTTTTGACTTGATTGTTCTCACCTCTCTCTCGTTTTAGGATGTTTACTGCATCTTCTATTTGCAGATCTCTTGCCTTTAGGTCCTCAATTATGTCCTCCTTCTCTCCGACGAAGCTGAGAAAATGTTAACTAACTAGATATTAGACAAACACAGAGAGAACAGGAGTCTATTACGAAATTTTTCCATTTCGAATTTTTTCGATTTACCCTATTATGAAACATGGACAATCGAATTTGTAATATTATTTTTTATTATTAACTAAAAATGTATTTTCCACAAAAACACAAAATACCATAAATTTTACGAAATTCGCCAACTAAATAGCAGTATTTTTTCGTTTCATAATAGCGCGGATTTTTTCGATATCGTAAAAATCCGAAATCGAAAAATTTCATAATAGGCCTCCAGTGCGGGCATTCATTGCTCAGATATTCTTTAGATTTTCCGTAATATATTAAAGTCGATATGACAATGATTAATCCTATCATGTATATAGCTCCAATAAATAATTGTTGTTTCTCTGCTTTTCGGTAATAATAACTTCTTCTTACCAAAATTTCTTTCCAACCAAGTTGGTTGAGTGATAATTTGTTTGCTTGATAAACCAATATGATTAGCTTTTAAATTCCATTTGGAATCGTCTGAAATAATTTCATAGTATTTTGTGCAACTTCCTAACCAAAAGCAACTGTTGCTGGTTGATATAACAAAATAACCCCTCAGTATTTTAGAAACGTAGGTTGATTCGCCAATTTTGATCAAAAATTCGAAAAGAGCAGGTTCTGTTTAGCGATAATCAACGTTTTAATTGAAAAACGTCAATCTGCAAGATTAAAAGTTACAAAACGTTCAAAACTTTGATCAGCGAATTTTACTCTTACAAAAGTGAGAATGCTAAAGCAAATTAAATAAATAGAAAATTAGAAAGTACAATTTTTGAGAGACTTCCAAAGGTAAACATCGAACTGTTTTCTGGACAATGTACAGATAGAGGAAAAACTTTTTATTTTAAGTATTTAAACCAAAAACATCAGCAAATATAAATTCCAATATACATATACAATGACTGTAACATCTAACATACATGTCGTGAACGCGAGAACACCATGCATTCTTGTCAGTTCCGATGCCTCCACGACCCACTAGAACTAAATACAAAGTCTGCTGATCCATCTATGTCCGGCTTAAATACCCGTGCGTTATCACAACGGCCAAATTTTCCATTGCACAGATTAATTTTTCTGTCGATTTTTGTAAAAACCCTTCGCTGATTCATCCAGATGAAAGAAGAATCTTTATTTGTGATGATCATAGCGCTATCAACATCTAGGTTTGGATTCTTAATTTTATGGCAAATATATCCCGCCAAATGCTCTACCGAAAAGTACCGAAGTACCTTTCGGCCGGATAATGTCAGAAAAAATTTCCGCAGCACGTCTTGGTTCAGTAAGAACCTCAACAACACCTTATTGCGATTGCAAATAGTCATATAGAAGTCTAAGGGAACTCCCTTGTTCGTTATCACTATACCTACAAATATTAAAATCATTTGTACCACATTACACAAAAGCATATCGTCATATTCAACTTACCCCCAATTCGCATTTTGTAAATAGTTTCGGTCATTTCCTCCACAACTCTCACATTTAAGCAATCAAATTTCATTACCCTGAAATAAATGACCCTGTTAAAGTTAGCCGAAAGTTTCCAGCCGAAAGTGAAAAGTCGATAATGCAGATTATGTTATTGACATTCCAGCCGAAAATAAATCAACCTCTACAGTGTTATGTCTGGAAATGGATTGCATTGATGTGACTTGTCAATAGCTATCGCAGGAAAAAAATTCAGTTGAAGTTTCCCGTGGAAAATCTCGGAAAATTCGATTTTCCAAAATTTTAAATCCGGAGATTTCCCACGGGAAACTTGAACAGAATTTTTTCATTCGATAGCTATTGACAAATCACATAAAAACGATTCAACTTCAGATATACACTCTAGAGGCTGATTTTATTCCAATTTTGTGGATTCTTCTGATTTTCCGATATTTTCTACGAATAGGTTAAGAAAAGTTTTACACGTAAAACTATTTATAAATTTTTTTATTTAAATCCTTGTATCCTATTTACTTTCGGCTGATAACTACTAAATTTTTATTTTTACTTTCGTCTGGACTAACACAATCTGCATTATCGAGTTTTCACTTTCGGCTGGCAACTTTCGGCTAACTATAACAGTATAAATAAATGTAAGTTATCATACATAAATTTGAATTATAAAATAAAAATTAAGAGATTTGTTTAATTTTTGCATGTTGAAATTTCTAAATACATTAAATACTGAATAAATAAAGCATCTGACAAACTGAAACAAGAAGACAAAAACAGCATATTTCAATTATTTCAGAGCCTACTAGAAGTGGTTATATATAAAACAAAATTTAATCATAATTTCAAAGCCTACTTTCGTAGAAATATTAAGTTATTCCTTTTTTAAACCAAAACATTTGAAGTTGCTTTGTAATAAATATGACTAATATTATTCACTACTCCTAAACAAGCATCTGTTGCTGTTGTCACTATACGATAAACAAAGCCACCTCCAATAAAGAAAATTTCACAGCATCTGTTAAAAAGATTAGGAAAACCGTTTACAGAAACACAAATGATAGATTCTACCAGAGTGCTAAATTGGCGATCGGATACTTTATGCGTTGGGAAACATTTGTGAGAAGCAGAACGAGCCAGATATTGGATGTATTATAAAGAGACAGTTGACATGGAACCCTTCATTGGCGTGTAATTCCAGAGAGATCACTCCCCCTCCGGAAACACAATTTTGTCGAAGTGCGGCCCAAGTTAACATTCGATTTTTTCTTAAGGTCTTAAGAGGTTATATTTTTGATTCTGGAAATCTAGTATATATGTAGATGTACCACAAATGTTTCAAGTTTTGACAGAAGTCTAAATACTTCAGCCAGAACATATTTTTTAGTACGTTAGGCGGGTACCTAGATTTTTGCAAATCATCAGCATTTTAACAGCTATACCTGCAACGCTCTAGTTAAGGGCCAGAAGCAGAGTGAAGCACAGACAGACGCCCCATAAACGATGGCAAGTGTTAAAAGAAATTTGTTTTCAAAATTTTTCTTCCAATAGCAACTTTGCTTTTCTGAATTATTTTCTTTTAGGAACGTTGAATAATTATCCATAATAACAAAAGGTCTCAAAAAGCTGGAAAATCTGCAATAACCCGTATATAACACGGTACTTTTGTATCACGGTTTCGCTAAAACACGGTCCACAAAATGCGCCAAAAATTTTGCAAAACACGATTTATGGTAACAACACAGTTTTACTATAACACGGTAAAATTTCCTCTCTTAAGGGAAGGTTTTCATGAAACTCGATCCGAAAATTCGATTTTTTGTAGTTTTTGATAGCCTATTATGTGTAGAATGTATTCCCCAAACCGTTTGACTGAAATAAATTCATAAAAAAGTTATGGCACAATAATTCAATCCACTTTTTTACCCAGCTACTCAAAAAAATCGTAACACACTACTTGTGGAATTTCGGAACTGCTTTATGAATTTTATGACTATTTCGATTTATCAAGATAAAGCAATCCGGCTCGATGAAAGATAATCTTTCTGCTGTTAATTTAGCGAACTAAATACTAAAGCTGCTTACTATTTACATCTTAAAAGGATAAACATCCGACCATTTGAGGGTGAAGAATCGAGCTGTTCGAAATTGTTTACGTAAAGAATACAGTTTGTATAAAAATGTCTGATCCTGTGCAGTAAGTTGGTTACCAATTATTTTTACAAAGCATTTAAGAAGACTTCAACGATTAGTACAGTTGGAGATATGTTGGAATATGAACGTTAAAGATGCTATTGGTTAGAAGTGCATAGACTATTCAAAATTACTGAACACAATGACCGAATTTTAAACGCTTCAATAAAACGAAACTTCGCATTACAATTAACTTTTCCGACATTTTAAATCGGCATTTTTAATTTTTCACAAAATGGTTATTCGTTAAAAGACGATATTAGTAAAATTATTTCGAATTTATGAAAACCATCATATACTATTTAAAAAATTTGTTAAATTTACACAATTGTCGTACATTTTGTCGGTCGAATTTCGAAATGTCGGCGGCCGATAACAGACAAAAATACAATTTCTTTAATATATGCGCCCATTTCTCACAAATAGACGTTCCTCTCTTTCTGGGTTCATTTCACACGAGGCAAAACTGCTCCTCTGGATATCATTATCAGCATCATAATTTGTGTCTACATAAGAAACTGAAATCGAGGAATCCTATCCTTACCTAAGGTAACTTTTACTTTCTTTTACTCTAGTCAAATAAAGTATAGTAATCATGAAAATTTTGGACCTTGGGATTTTTAGAGATTTATTTGTTTTGAGGTTCCCTTAGTCCGAAAAAGTGGGTCTCTAAATGGTGTCTGTCTGTCAGTCTGTCAGTCTGTCAGTCTGTCAGTCTGTCAGTCTGTCAGTCTGTCAGTCTGTCAGTATGTCAGTCTGTCAGTCTGTCAGTCTGTCAGTCTGTCAGTCTGTCAGTCTGTCAGTCTGTCAGTCTGTCAGTCTGTCAGTCTGTCAGTCTGTCAGTCTGTCAGTCTGTCAGTCTGTCAGTCTGTCAGTCTGTCAGTCTGTCAGTCTGTCTGTGTCCTCTCTACAGCCCATATGGTTTAATCAATCGAACTGAAACTTTAGATTTTAGCTTTTTTGATAAATTGGGAGGTCCCAGTGAATTTTACTCCAAATCGGCTAACCGGAAGTGGCCACTCCCTTGGTTCAGAAAATTTGTTTTGCAAATATCTTAAAAAGTATAAAGTTTACAAAAAACTAATTAATACAAAATTTTTCCAAAAATTAAAAACAAATCAAAATAAAAAATTAAAAAAAACATTTAAAAATTTAAAAATTAAAAAAAAAATTAAGAAAAAAATAAAATTTCTCAAAATTCTCTGTTCGTAAAAGAAAGTCGTGTGTTGGCCACACCTCAATTTTTTCCTTTGTTTTGTTTCTTTTCTGACCGCGTGAGGTAATGGAGGAAGGCCAAAGATTGACTTTGCATTCAATGGTCCCGCTACATGTAATTTAGGGACCTATTCCATGTGCTAGCGAAACCTTAGTCATCATTGTTGGCAATGGTCGATATTGGCCCTTGGGAGTTGAGTGAGATTTCCAAAAAATAATTTTGCAGAACTTTTATTATACGAACGATTCGTATGGAATAGGGTTTTCTAACTAGGTAATTAAGAGACCTATTCTATGTGCTACCGAAACCTTTGTCATCATTGTTGGCAATGGCCGATATTGGCCCTTTGGAGTTGAGAGCAATTTCCAAAAATAATTTCGTAGAACTTTTATTAAACAAACGATTCGTATGGATTAGGGTTTTCTTACTAGGTATTTGAGGGACCTATTCTATGTGCTAGCGAAACCTTTGTCATCATTTTTGGCAATGGCCGATATTGGCCCTTTGGAGTTGAGAGCAATTTCCAAAAAATAATTTCGTAGAACTTTTATTAAACAAACGATTCGTATGGATTGGGGTTTTCTTACTAGGTATTTGAGGGACCTATTCTATGTGCTAGCGAAACCTTTGTCATCATTTTTGGCAATGGCCGATATTGGCCATTGGGAGTTGAGTGCGATTTTTAAAATATAATTTTGCAGAACTTTTACTAAATGAACGATCCGTATGGATTAGGGTCTTCTAACTAGGTATTTGAGGGACCTATTCCATGTGCTAGCCAAACCTTTGTCATCATTGTTGGCAATGGTCGATATTGGCCCTTGGGTGTTGAGTGCGATTTCCAAAAAATAATTTTGCAGAACTTTAACTAAACGAACGATTCGTATGGATTAGGGTTTTCTAACTAGGTAATTAAGAGACCTATTCCATGTGCTAGCGAAACCTTTGTCATCATTGTTGAGTGCGTTTTCCAAAAATATAATTTCGTAGAACTTTTACTAAACGAACGATTCGTATGGATTAGGGTTTTCTAACTAGGTAATTTAGTGACCTATTCCATGTGCTAGCGAAACCTTAGTCATCATTGTTGGCAATGGCCGATATTGGCCATTGGGAGTTGAGTGCGATTTTTAAAATATAATTTTGCAGAACTTTTACTAAATGAACGATCCGTATGGATTAGGGTTTTCTAACTAGGTATTTGAGGGACCTATTCCATGTGCTAGCAAAACCTTTGTCATCATTGTTGGCAATTGCCGATATTGGCCCTTGGGTGTTGAGTGCGATTTCCAAAAAATAATTTTGCAGAACTTTTACTAAACGAACGATCCGTATGGATTAGGGTTTTCTAACTAGGTAATGAAGGGACCAATTCCATGTGCTAGCGAAACTTTGTCATCATTGTTGGCAATGGCCGATATTCACCCTTGGAAGTTGAGTGCGATTTCCAAAAAATAATTTTGCAGAACTTTTACTGAACGAACGATCCGTATGGATTAGGGTTTTCTAACTAGGTAATGAAGGGACCAATTCCATGTGCTAGCGAAACTTTGTCATCATTGTTGGCAATGGCCGATATTCACCCTTGGGAGTTGAGTGCGATTTCCAAAAAATAATTTTGCAGAACTTTTATTATACGAACGATTCGTATGGATTAGGGTTTCTTAACTAGGTATTTGAGGGACCTATTCTATGTGCTACCGAAACCTTTGTCATCATTTTTGGCAATGGCCGATATTGGCCCTTTGGAGTTGAGAGCAATTTCCAAAAAATAATTTCGTAGAACTTTTATTAAACAAACGATTCGTATGGATTAGGGTTTTCTTACTAGGTATTTGAGGGACCTATTCTATGTGCTAGCGAAACCTTTGTCATCATTTTTGGCAATGGCCGATATTGGCCATTGGGAGTTGAGTGCGATTTTTAAAATATAATTTTGCAGAACTTTTACTAAATGAACGATCCGTATGAATTAAGGTTTTCTAACTAGGTATTTGAGGGACCTATTCCATGTGCTAGCCAAACCTTTGTCATCATTGTTGGCAATGGTCGATATTGGCCCTTGGGTGTTGAGTGCGATTTCCAAAAAATAATTTTGCAGAACTTTAACTAAACGAACGATTCGTATGGATTAGGGTTTTCTAACTAGGTAATTAAGAGACCTATTCCATGTGCTAGCGAAACCTTTGTCATCATTGTTGAGTGCGATTTCCAAAAATATAATTTCGTAGAACTTTTACTAAACGAACGATTCGTATGGATTAGGGTTTTCTTACTAGGTATTTGAGGGACCTATTCTATGTGCTAGCGAAACCTTTGTCATCATTTTTGGCAATGGCCGATATTGGCCCTTTGGAGTTGAGTGCGATTTCCAAAAAATAATTTCGTAGAACTTTTATTAAACGAACGATTCGTATGGATTAGGGTTTTTTACTTTCTTTTACTGTAGCTAAATAAAGTATAGTAATCATGAAAATTTTGGACCTAGGGATTTTTAGAAATTTATTTGAGGTTCCCTTAGTCCGAAAAAGTGGGTTTCTAAATGGTGTCTGTCTGTCTGTCTGTCTGTCAGTCTGTCAGTCTGTCAGTCTGTCTGTGTCCTCTCTACAGCCCATATGGTTTAATCAATCAAACTGAAACTTTAGATTTAAGCTTTTTGGATAAATTGGGAGGTCCCAGTAAATTTTACTCCAAATCGGCTAACCCGAAGTGGCCACTCCCTTGGTCCAGAAAATTTGTTTTGCAAATATCTTAAAAAGTATAAGGTTTACAAAAAACTACTGTATGCAAAATGTTTCCAAAAATTAAAAACAAATAAAAATAAAAAATTAAAAATTAAAAAAAAAAATTAAGAAAAAAATAAAATTTCTCAAAATTCTCTGTTCGTAAAAGAAAGTCGTGTGTTGGCCACACCTCAATTTTTTCCTTTGTTTTGTTTCTTTTCTGACCGCGTGAGGTAATGGAGGAAGGCCAAAGATTGACTTTGCATTCAATGGTCCCGCTACATGTACAGTAGCGGAGGTAGTCTGGATTACATTATGGGGTGACCCAACTAATTCCGGTGTTTCGGTAACTGCGGGGTTTCTTTCGGGTAATATTTATTTTAAAAATCTTCATGCGAATTATTCTGATTTTCTGTAATTAATTGTATGGCTCAAAATCAAACTCATGAAACACTTTAGAGTTTAATGGAACCAACCCAGTTGGTATAAAGCCCTGTAAAGCATTATTAATTGCAACACTAAACCGCTCTAAAACAGCAAGCAATTCCGATATTGGAGTTAAGATGTTAGGGGTTTTGGTGTAACTTTTATCACCTAAAATTTTTTGATAAGTATCAAAAATAAACGTGCAACGTTTAACAAAATATATTAAAATGAAAATTAAGAATGCGAAGTTGTTTGAGGGGTTTTTAAATAGTCTGATGGCTTTCATAAATTCGATGGCGTTCAATAAATTCGAATTTATTTTTAATAATTTTATCGTGAACGAATAACAATTTTGTGAAAATAACATGTTTTCGTGGCGAAAGCCCTTTTTAAAGGAAATTTGGTAATAGCATTTCCTTCCAAACATGCCGTAGACTTGCTCATGGTTTCTTGTATGTGGATGGCAGCCAAGCATTGCTTTCTTGAGATAATTAAACAATATTTTTTTTGTAAATCTCAACTTTCGCTAAACCTCATTTTATTTATTTATTCTAAAAATCAACGGGATAAAAATCCTTTTTTGATTACAATAATTATAATTATAAATAGTTTTATAATTTAGCTTTGATTTGCTTTTTAAAAGTACATTTAGAAATATTAAAATCAAACACATCAAAATTATGATTAAATTGTCGACAAATAGATGGGATCGGAGCATTATATGCATAGTTCGATTTAAATGTCGGCAAATATATAAAATCCCTGACCCGAGTAGGTTTACAGGGCACATGAATATCAATCTTTGCAAGTAGTTCCGGACAGTCAATAGAATTGTTCAGCAAATCAGCGATGACTGTTGAAGCAACACATCTACGTCTTACAAGCAATGAGTCCAAATTAGCAATTTTACAACGGTCATTATAGGATGGCAAATTCTTTTTATTCAGCCACATTGGAAGGTCCGGATCAAACGGCCAATTCAATTTATGAAAATAGTCAATACTAAATTTCTTCTGTACCCGTTCAATTCTATCAATATAAATATGGTAAGCAGGATCCCAAATACTCGACGCATATTCCAAATTAGATCGAACAATGGAACAATACAAAGTTTTAATTGATTGTGGATTACGAAAATCTTTTGTGATACGACGAATAAAGCCAAGTAGAGAGTTAGACTTAGCCACTATTAAATTGATATGGTCTCGGAAATTCAATCGATGGTCCAAGATAACACCCAAATCTTTAAATGTCATAACTCGTTGAAGCTGGTGATTACCAATAAGATATTGATGATGAATAACTGCTTTTTTCCTGGAGAAGCTCATAATCTTGCACTTTTCCAAATTCAAGTTCAATTTATTCACAATTGACCAATTATACAGCAAATCAAGATCACTCTGCATTTCATTACATTGCTGCGGGCTACATACAGTTTTTGATATTTTCAAATCATCAGCATATAACTCACAGTCACAGTACTGGAACAAAGAAGCAACTTCATTGAGGAAAACGTTAAACAACACTGGTCCTAGGTGTGAGCCCTGAGGTACTCCAGAATGAACTTCAATCATCTTAGACGTAAACCCGTTAATTTGCACTACCTGCTTCCGATCACGCAGATACGATCCAATCCAATCCAAAAACAATTTACTCACTCCAAATCCATCCAGTTTGTCAAGAAGTAGCTCAAACTGAGGCGAGTCGAATGCTTTCGCAAAATCTGTGAAAACCACATCCAGCTGACATTTGGAGTCAAAAGCGCTAAACACTTTAGATGTTAGACTTAAGAGATTTGTAGTGGTAGACCGATGTCTTACGAATCCATGTTGTTGAAGTGCTAATGAAGATTTAACATTAAAATACAAATAATCAGAAACAATAAGCTCAAATAATTTTGGAATCGATGATAATATTGATATGCCTCGATAATTTGTAATGTTACTCCGTTTTCCGGATTCAAAAATGGGAATTATAAATGACTTCTTCCATATCAACGGAAATACACCACTCTTCAGAGACGCATTAAATAACAGAGATAATGGTAATGATAGCGAGCTATTAAGGTCTTTAAGTATTGTTGCAGGTATATTATCAAAACCACATCCCGATTTCATCTTGGATATACCAAGGCTGACATCTTTTTCTGAAATATAAGGTATTCCAATTAAATTTTGATGCTGCGGAATACGAGGTCCTAAGGAAACATCAATAGCATTATCATTGTATTTTTTATAGACTGATTGGAAAAATTCTGCAAATAATTCACATATGTCCTCAGCATTACAGGCAGTTACATCATTTAACGACATCATTTGGGGCTAACCGGAACATTTTCTTTTGACATCAACAAAAGGCCAAAATAGTTTTGGGTTTGAAATTAAATTATCTTCCAGCCGTGAAATATAGTTCCGATACGCTCGGTGTTGTTCCTTATCAAATTCCCGGCGTAGTTGTCGGAAAGAATTAAGACAATCCAAGTTATCACTCAAACCTTTGGCTAATGTATGTGCCTTATTCTTTTTGTTTCTTAAATTGACCAAATTGTTGTCAAACCATGGAGGATGGTTATTCTTACGTTTATAGCATTTAGGTACATGTTTGTCGAAAGCCTCAAGTACAATCAAATAAAATGAGTCGACCAAAGCGTTAACATCATTCAATTTAGAATTAAAAGTTTCATCCCAGCCCACCATTTCAAAAAACTCCTGCAGACCGGCAATATTGGCCTTATTAAAATTGTAATTTAACTTTGGCTGTGCATTGTTGATGAATTTACAAAACAGCTCCTGGCAGTCAAAATTGATATCCAATCCATTGTGATGAGATCTATCAGGAACAAAAGACTCCAACGACTTAGTAACCAATCCACAATTAGGATCATTCAGTAAAACTAGATCCAAAATTCTACCATTCAAGTTAGCAACTTTGCAAATTTGATGTAAATTTAAAGACAACATGGTATCAATAAAAATTTGTTCCACATCACTCGTAACATTGGATGGAAAAACAGAAGTAGGTAGTATTATCATCATCAGTACACCAACATAAACCCGGAAGATTGAAGTCACCCAATACACATATGATGTCATGTATGCTACACTCAGATACAAAATAATAAATATTTGCACAGTGTAATCTATAAACCTCAACAGGGCTCAGAGGTGGGACGTATGCAGCATATAAATACATTGATTTTACTGTCCAAGATAATTTCACAGCAACATATTCCACAGTATTATTCGGACATACTACATCATAATTTATAATTGAATTATGCACAGCTACAAGAACTCCACCACCATCAGATTTATCACTTGTTAGGCTGGAACGGTCACATCTGTATGTAACATAATTACCATCAAAGAATTCCGAACTTAAAACACCTATCGGATAACAAGACGACGATAGAAATAATGAAAAATGCGTTGATTTTGTGCGCATACTACCAACATTCTGATAATAGATTGAGATTGAACTTAACTTTGAACTTGACTTTGAATTAAATGTAGGCTTTAAACCGTTAAAGCCGACCGAGGTACTAAAAAATTATTCGATGATTGCCGACGATAATTTACAAATTCTTTGATTAATACACCAGGAGGCCAAGATGATGAGTCCAACAGCAGGTTGAATTTGTTATCCGGAACCCCAATTTTGAATGATATATAGTCACGGCCATCATTACGTCTCATCCGAACCAGAATAGGTTTATCAATGGCAAATTTATTTTTTAGATACAGTACCATATCATCGTCAATAACATCCTTGCACAGACGTGAAACAAAAACCCATTTTACAGGTTCTACAGTGCGCAGAGTATAGAATCAAGACCACCACTCCCAATAATAATTTTGGGGGAATTATTATTATTATTATCACTTGATGATTGAGTAGCAGCAATAGGCTCAGCCTTTGTTGTTGTTGACGAACCCCTTGATCTCGTAGTTCGTGACGACGGCTCAACATTGTTATTTTGCAATTTTTTGGATTTCAATGTAGCTGGATTACATTTTGGTTTTATTGCGGTTACCAGGTCAACATTTAAAGATGTCGTTTTATGTTTTAATGCAAGCAAAGTTGTTGAAATAGAGTTCATAGCATTAGTAAGATGATCATTATTTTCCTTCAACACTTTAAAAAGATCACTACACTCATTACAACGCCATAAAAAATTAGGAATTGCAGATATTACATCAAACACTGTTTTTTTATTCCCGTACAACCATAATGTACTACTTTCTTGCATTCACCAGAACAAGAAAAAAAGTTATCAGTTATATTTACACTACACTTGCAGCACACGGACATTATCACAAATTAATAAATAATTATAATATTAGCACTTTGACGGTCAAAAGTTTGTATAAAACACAACTTGATGGCAAACACAAATTGTATAACACACACACAAATTGTTAGCAAATATTCTTGTTAAAACAAGATAAAAAAGAAAATTAAAGCACAATAACAGCCAACAAAAATACTACAAAATACTATTAGATGAATAAAATGAAAATTTAATAAATTTATTAAATGGCGAAGAAAAATTTACGATGTTTAACGCAACGCGTACTATAATAGATAATCTCATCCAAGCTCTGCACGATAGCTATTTTGATCAGTAAACCGTTAAGCGACCGAACTCATCGAAAACGTTGGGTAGAACGCTCAACAATAGTGCAAAAAGCCAAAATACTGTTTTAGATCATTTATGTCATAATTGGAGATAAAGCATAATAAAAAAAATCGAAATTTTTAAAGGGAATGCTTGAGCTCGAATGTCTCACAATTTGTATGTAGCTCGAGGTTTTTGCTCTAATACGTACATATTATAGGCAGTTCAGATTGAATTGAAATTTATGAGGAGTTTGAAATCACATGATTTTTTCGTATTTTTTCGTTAAATTAGATTGGGATAGCTGGCTTCCATATTGCATGTTTTGTTGCAATATTGCTTCCCACATAAATATGAAATTGATGCCGTACGAATTAATGTTCGGACAGAATTACACGAGCAAACAACATACAAGCAAAAGAAAAATCAAAAATTTATTAAGATCGAAATGCTTCTGAGGAGAAAAAAGAGACGGGAAATTCGGTACAGCTTCACAAAGAAGAAGAATGATGAAGAATTTTATATATATAGTACATATAAAATTTAATGATAACTTTTAATTTATTTCAACTATCTATACTTATTCAAATCTGACCAATTATAATTTTTCGACTATATTCTGTATCTGTTTTGTTCAGAACCAAAAAATGTGTATTTGTTTCGGTTCCGCCGCATATACTGAAAGTGTGTATTACATTAATTAGTATTTATGTATAATTACCAGATTGCATGCGACACAGCACTAATCTAAAATTACACACCATTTAGTGTCACACTAATCTAATCACAATAATCAAATTGCAAAAAAAAAATCTCACACATTTAAATTCTCATATAACATTTAATTATTATAAAACATTTATGGTTTGTTAAACATAGTTGAACAAACAAATTAATTAAATTAAAACATTACACACGCCCCAAAATACTCGTACATATAAGCGTACTTACATTACAAAAAAAAAATAATTTTACAGTAGTCTAGTTTTTTAGTTTCTAATATTTTTTTTATTCGTTCAATTTATTAGTGTTTATAATCGAACCAAAAATTAGATTTGACTTTCGAATTTATTTATAAATAAATAAAGGATTGGTTACAAAAAAAATACAAAAAAATTAACAATCAGCAACAACAAATAGTGAATCTGTAACAAGCACTTCAATTATAAATTAAATCAAGCGCAATAAATATTGTAAGAATATAATTGTCTTGTATTGAACATACATAATATGTAACGTAAGAAGAGAATGAATACTGGTTGTTACATATATTTCTTAATCAGTTTTTATCGTCCTTTCAATTTTGATCTCTTGAACTACCATCGACTCCCTTCATTTTATTTAATTTTTTTGGTTTTAGTTTGCGCGATGTCGCGGTACACTTTGGAGATAAAAATTAACGAAAACAACATTCTTTTTTCGCCCAGCCAAATACAAAAAAAAAAAAAATTATTTACAAAAATTTACATTAAAGTACTGTAATAATAATAAATGGATAATAAGTAATAACAATAAAAAATTATTCAACAATTTCTTAAGTAATACTTACATTATGTTAATGATATAATTTAACCGCACTCAAAAAGAAGTCAACAGTCTCTTTATATGGAATATAATCAGATCAAGTTTGTTTGTAGGGTTATCTAATCGGGCGTGAAATGTGGATACAATTGAATGAAGTAAGTGCTGCAGCTACCGGAGTAATGTGTTGTAAAGTTTAATTTAATTGTTTTGCTGCTGTAAGCCTTTAACGGCTACGTTATTTATTTTGAAGATCGCTCGAGGAAATGTCTTCAAATTTAATATGATAACGTACAGCTAGAATTAAAAATGAAAACTTTCGTATTCCCTCCCAGGGATATCATAAAACTATTATGCCAAGTGTAAAGTTACATATAAACGATTTATCCATATAATTAGCAATCGCAATTATGACTATTGCTAAAGTTTATAGCTAAAACATGATCACCAAAACCTGTACCAAACGTAATTATGTTTGCCGCAGTGCAATAAAACTTCCTCATTTATGGACTGCGATCGATGTCCGACCGACTACAATTTTTAAATATTAATATTTCTTTGAAGGTAATTTGAAGAATTTTTTTTTTTTTCGTTTTTATATATAATTGTACAATTATTTTACTTAATTGATTGCAATATAATAAAAGTTCATTGTATCGTATTTCATGTAACTTAAAGACTCAAAAAATAAAAAAATAAAAACTGTAAAGTAAGCAAAAAAAATTGATCTACTTAGATTATTGCTAGATAGATGTTGAATATTTTATTATGCAGAACAAGAAAAACTATTTTGTTTCAAATAAAAGCTAAAAATATTATTTAAATAAAATATTAAAAATTGTGTGTGTACAATCTTAACATTTGACTTGTTTGTTGTACCATATGATTTAATATAAAGGGACTTAACTGTTTGCCAATAGGCCGCCAACGTGTTAAATACATAAAGTTATATATTATGAAACTAATTTGTATAGATCTTGTAAAATAACAAGCACAACAACAACAGAATATTAAATTATTAAAACAATTTTGTGCGTGTATGACATTTAATATTTTTATGAACAACATGCGCCATGCAAGGCGTTTCTCCGTTTACTACAAAAAAAAAAAAAAAAAAGGAAACATCGCGAATTATTTATTAGATTATGGAACCTAACAACGCGCGTAACAACACAGGTAAAATTGAGTTGAAACATTTATACGCAGATTTACGATAAATGCAATTTTTCTTCAAAACTGTCTCTATAGCTATGATTTATGATAAAATGTTAATGGTAGCCATAAAATTTTATCGTAAACATAAAAAATAATTTAAAAAATTACGTATGTGGAATGCAATTCTGGACATTACATAAGTAATTTGCTAACGATGCAGAAAATTAATTTTTTCCTGGCACGGTAACGTGCGAAAGTTGATTTAAAAGAAAAATTAATCTTATGACAATTAACACCTCAAAGTGAACCGTATCTGTTACTGGGCAGAAGGTTTATGAGAAGGTTATTGAAGTAAATTTTTTTGAATCTGCTAAAAAAAAAAACATCCTCGACATATTTTTATGACTAATCTAACTATAGTATGTGTTATAAAATTCATAGAAATTCGGTTTCCTTTTCCGTTTGTTATAGATACTCCCATATTATAAATGCGAATACCACACCACTATACCCATGTTGCAACACGACACCATAACTCTCCCTTACCAAGGAAATATGTACCATCCATACTCAGTTTTTTTTTTTTTTTTTTTTTTTTTCCATGATAGCAATATTTCACCCCTAAAGGAAGGCGCCACATCGATAACCACATAAGTCTAATAGTTGTGATATCCGGCCCCTGGCCAGGCCGCCATCGTACACCTTTTTACATACAACAAGATCGAGGGGATGGGAAAGGAATGTTAGCAACAAAGACTCAACCCGGTTCCAGACACCTAAGTAGTTGATAGTTAGTAAATTTGTTAGTAATATATTTTTTAGTAATTTATTTAGCACAAGACAAAAATACAATTTAAAGTTCATATACTGCTCCAACCTGTAACAAGACACAATGACAACACAAATTTCCTGGTGCCGCAAACTCTTCTTTCTGAAAAGCCTGTAAACAACTATTATTATTCCCTCCACCATTTTTTCCATTGTAAGGGGAGCGAGATTTTGTTCCATCATCATGTTCCCATACGGTCACCCAATTTTGTACTAACTGTAGGTAGTGTTTCTTGACGTTGTTGTTGAAATCGTTGCGTCTCTGCTGTCCCTGCTACTCGCCCTCCTTTGAAAAAAGAAGACGCATCGGGAGAAAAGAAATACAGAATATCCAAAACTCTCTGAAGAAATAAAATGGTAAATGCATTTTGACAAGCAAAATCCCAATTAAACTCAATATTGTCCTTCAACAAATTATTTATAGGATAAAGTATGGAACTTAAATTATTAAGAAAACGTCCATAATAATTGATTAACCCCACCAACGCACGTACTTGATCTTTGTTTTGTGGTGTAGGCATATTTTTAATGGCATCCACCTGTTTAGGCATTTTATGTATACCATCGCTAGTAATGATATACCCGCAATATTCAATAGATTTTGAAAAAAATTTACATTTTTCTCTATTGATCCGTATATTATATTTCGAAAATCTACTTAAGATCTCTTCTAAACGCTCTAAATGCATTTGATCATTCTCTCCAGTAATCTTTATGTCATCCAAGAATACCGTTACACCTGGGATATCTTGTAATATCATTTCGATATGTCGCTGCCATATCGCTGGTGCAGAGGCTATACCGTACATAAGGCGATTTGGACGATAAAGTCCTAGTACTAAGAGTTAAAATTTCTCGGCATTCTGGAGCAACTTCCAGCTGTAAGTACGCTTTACTTAAATCTATTTTCGAAAATTTTGTACCCCCTGACATATTTGAAAATAGTTCCTCCACTGTAGGTATAGGATGTTCGTCAATGATCAAGTTTGGACTTACTGAAATTTTGTAGTCACCACAAATTCGTACTTTATTGTTTACTTTTCGAACTTGAATAATGGGTGTTGCCCATCGACTATAATCCACTTTGGTCAGTACGCCATTTTTTTCGAAATCATCTAGCTCAGATTCCACTAGAGGTTTCATCGAAAAAGGAACCTGTCTAGCTTTGATGAAAACTAGATTACAATTTAACACATGGTAAGTTCAACTTGTATATTGGAAATTTTTCCAATGGATTCTGTATCGAACACGGTAGGATATTTTTTTATTAATTCCGCAATTTGAAATTCATCAGCGCCTTTCCCTATTTCGTTTTTATCTAAACTATCAACACAATTTAATTTCCCTGTGTTATTAAAAATTTTATTCCAATCTAATTCGATTTCTCGCATCCACTCCCGACCTAACAATGGATGTCTATTCGAGTTCGTTACGTACAATTTTAAAATTTTATGTTTGTTTCCTGTATGAATCTTTACTTCCAAATATCCTAACATTTTGATCTTTACATTACAATAGCTAACTAGTTCAATATCTGTTTTATTTAATTGCAAGTCATTAAAATATTTTTCTTTGTCTGCACTATTGATTAATGTTACCGGAGATCCTGTGTCTATCTCAAAATTAATTATTTTGTTATTAATATCTAAACGTATACAACATTTGTCTCTGTTCGATTGGATATTATAGATTTCTAAATAATCTAAGTCTTTACTCACTTGCTCCTCAACAAAATTCGTAACATTTTTCTTTACATTATTACTTTTAGATTTGACCTTGAGACACACAATTGCTAAATGCCCTTTTAATTTGCAATATTCGCATATCGAATTTTTATGTTTGGCACATGTTTGCTAGATGTGTTTCGAGCCCACATCTAAAACATTTTAAAATTTTTTCATTCTTAAAATTAGAATTATTTTTAAAATTAGAATTGTTTTTAAAATTATTGTTAGTAAATTTTCTATAATTTTTATTTACAGCACCGCCTTTTTCTGACAACTCCATTGCCTGTCCAATTTCTAGTGCTTTTTCCAATGTTAATTTCGACTCTTCCAAAAGTCGATTTTGTATTTTCATGTTGCGTAGACCGAAGACAAATTGATTTCGTAGCGCAGTTTGTAAGTAATTTCCAAAGTTACAATCAATCGATAATTTTTTAGGAATTTTTTATTATCAATGTCTTCCTGCGGGTCACAAGATTTACGTTCCTTAAATGTCATACACACTGGGTAACTATTAGTTTCACGTTTTTCTATAAAAAATCTCCTAAAATGTTTAGGATCGTTTCTTATTTTATCCATAACACGGCTAATGGAACTCGTATACTTTATCTCAAAGTATCTTTCGAAAATTTGATTACACGCAGAGATTTTGAGATTTTCTTAGTTTTGAGTTTATCGTCGTACCATGGTGGATATTTGTTCGATTTGGCCACAGCAGTAGGAACAAATAGTTCAATGCCCTCAAATATTATTCTGTGGAATTTTTGTAGAACCAGCCTATTTGCACAAAAAATACGAGAGTTGAGTGAAAAGTCAGGTTTTTGAATTTTGATTGATCCATTGATTGCAGTATTTCACCAAGCTATGTATAAACAAGATCTCCTGGAGGTAACCGTGCCTCAATTTATACTTTGTTTTTTGCAGCATAAAGAGAATTTAGATAGGTTTAGTCAATAATGAGAGAAATTTTGTTGCTGACACCTAAGTACATATAGCCAATGGCTAAAATCACAATATAGGTATTTCTAATCTACTTTTATGATTTATTGAAAATGAAGACTACGTTCTTTTATTAATTTGCTGAATCAGATTTCTGGATTACTTCTGAAAATTGTAATTATAATTAATTAAATTTTACTTGCAGCTTTAATAATAGTGGTTCAAAGGTCACCTAAAATATTGAATATAATTCTGTGCTCAAGAATTAAAAGGGCGTAAGTCGATTTATGGTATAAAAAACTCTTGCCTATATCTTGATTAATTTTCAATTAATTCCTTTTCATATCAATTTTTCTGTAATATCAAAGAGAATAAGATATCCTACTCTCTTTGATATTACCTTAAAAATTGGAAAATGAAGAGGTTTTAATTGAAAATTAAAAAATTAAAAACGCAAGAATTAAAATGGCATAAGTCGACTTATGCCCTTTTAATTCTTGAGCACAGAATTAGCTTGAACTGCATATTCAAATGATTTACCTTACTGATATCTCTCACAACTCTTAACCTACGGTTTAGCTCAAATTTTCATAATAAATGCAGAATTTCCGCAAACCTCCCACTATAGATTATTTGTATGCTGTTATAAACTATAATTAGAGTAACCAGAAATTAATTTGTAAATGTTAACATGTTGAAACTGAAATGCTTCTGAATTAAGAAATAAATTATTGTTGGTTCGATGATTAAATTTCTCTCCGCTTCCTTTGCTGTTCTCTTAGTTAGGATTTTTTGTCATTAATTTATATGATAAAATAGTTAACTCAAACTAAAATGTAATTCATGATCGTGTCACAATACTAATTAAACATTTTAAATAATTTCACAGCTATACTAATTAAATAATTAAAGAATTACAACCAAAACATCTAAAAAGTGTGTAAAATGCTTTCGTTGAAGTGACAACCTACAATGCTTTGGGAAGCACGTTATATGCAGTATTCGGAAGGTTTCGTTAGAGATGCGGTCAATTTCAGCCTCTTAGCTCTTGAATTAGTGAAAGAATAAAAGAAGGTGAAGTGAATCTAAAATTTGGGGTAAAAAGACTTTCTTTTAAATTATGAATTGAAATCCGAAACGTTTGTCAATTTAGGTATCGTTGTCATTTAATCACGACTTATCACATTAATACTAAAACACTTCTTAGTTCGAAATTAGTATAATTGAAAATTACCGGCTTATTGGCATAAAAAATGTTTGGAACACAATATTCTTTTAGCTCAATGCACTTAGCTCAGCGACATTCCAATTTTGTTAATATGGATAGCAACGATTTTATTTTAACATGGTCTTTTGCATTTATCGGGTAAATGATGGATTCCTATGCAGACGAACGTTGTTATGCACCAATATCACCTTCCGCCTTCCTTGGCCCGTAAATGGTTTTTTTCCTCCAGAGCACCACATAATTTGATCAATTGGACCTGGTAACGATCAGCTCTAACAGTTTGACCAGGTTCCAGAAGCTCGTATAGTAAATGGCTCTGTTCCAATCCCACTTTTGCAACTGCTGTTGATGGCTGGTAAGGATCAACCTATGTTTTTCTGCGTTTAGATGACCCGTATTGGGGGGTTCTGCGACCAGTATTGATGTTGGGCAAAAAAATCTTTATTTTGTACCGAGAAACCAAATTCGTGATGTTAACTCTTCGGTTTTTGTTTTCTTCGGTCAGTTTGTGAGGAACCCATTTTGGGAACCCCAGTAACTCGTAACTGTACTAGTACCTCAAGACTAAAATTGTCATCACGACCTCTTGCAAACCACATTTTTTACTGTCGAATGTCTCAGAGAATATTCACCCAATGTTGAATTAATCAATTCCATAGCTTGAGCAGCATTTTTTTTTTCATTTGAAAACACAATAGAGTGCAATGGCGAAAATGTAGCGGCCAAAATTATTATTACTTCTCAGCTATATTCAGTAAAAATTGAATCCAGACTGAACTATAAAATGAAGCTGCACAATTTTACCCCAAGCAACAATCTGAATATCTTCGAGAAAGAGACATTGGTTTCTAACACAACAAGAAGTTCAATCAGGCCACTGGAATAACCAACAAGTAAAAATATTCCCGATGGCATAGGAAAGCAGCAAGCAGTTGATAGAACTACTAGTTTAAACCAATTATAATGAATCTTAGTACAATAATACATTATGACAAGCACCTTTCATCGTGTTCAAAAAATCAAACGTCAAGTTAAATTTAGATTTATCTAATCTGTTCGAAGAATTCAGCAGCTAAGCTTTCTTTTTATTTTATTTTGTTTTCGTTATGACTTGAAGCGATTCATGTCTTTATGATTGTATGACAAGACAAGTAGTAGCTATCATTTTGCACAATTACATAATCAATAAATGGAGCATTCAAATTTATTACGACTATAAAATTTGATTTTTTTGTATTTCTAAAGTAATTGATAAATCTTTTAGTACATATTCTTAAATATTTGTATTAAATGTGTAAATAATAAATAAAAAAATTAAATATTTAAATAAATTTATAATAAACTGTAATATATAGTTAGACGTTGGTGGTGTTATAATACGTAAATTTATTATAAATCGAAAACTGAATTTTAATTTAGGGTAATTTGTCATTTCTAATTAAATTTAATTATTTTATGTTTTTATTGTGTGTGCTAGTAACAGTAATAAATATTTAAAAGTAAATGTTTATTTTAAATCAATTAAAATTTAAATTACAATAAATTATATTTACATAAAACGTAAATTGGTGAGAAATGTATGTGTAGCAGGTAATTAAATATTGTGTGTTGCCTTGTCAATTTTATATTAGACAACTATATGTACATACATACTTATATACTTTGTGACTCTGTACTCACAAGTTTGTTTTCGACCCAATTTTTGCGTAATTTTGTGGGTTTGATTTCTAACGAAATGAGAAATTTGGTATTTCTGTTTTTTTTTTTTTTTTGTTGAAGCAAAAATGAACCTTGACTTGGTAAATTTCTATTGTTGTGGAACTAATATGGTACTCACGATTTTTGGTTTTTATTGGTAAAATATTACCCTAATCGACCTACATTTTCGATAATTATATGCATGCGATTTAATTATTTTTATATTGCTACTTACATCAAACAGGATATAATTAAAATGTTTTCATTCTGTGTAGATTTAAACGGAAAGTGGAGGTTAAATTCTTATGCTTCGTGAAAGTTGAATCCAACATTTTTTATAGTAAATATTTACTGTATAAGACTTAAAAATTCCTAGGCTTTATATGAAATATGTAACTCCCAAGATAACAAATAAAATAACTTCCAACTAATTGAGCATACTTGTTGTTTTTGGGAATTATTTAATTTTTTATTGGTTGGAAACGAATTAAGTACCAAAATTAAATAATTTCCAAAAATATATTGTTGAAATTTCGTTTGGTTAATGTAGAGCTATTTTACATTAACAAAACTCGCAATAATATTGGAGGATTAATTTCATTTCTGAATACGGAGTTTTGCTGCAGTCCTTGCTTTGGTCTTTTCAAGAAAAATTAGGAAATAGAGAAGCATAGGAAAGCTGCAGTTAAACGAATAGTATAAAACGAATTAAAATAACCTTAGACAATTGTTGTGCAAGATGTGTAATTTTTATGTTCGAACTATACTAGAAAAAAATGTTTTCTAAACAACGTTTAATATTGCTTGCAAACCATCAGCGACTCTGCCAAAGTTATTGCTTAAACGGATTTCTGTATCTTTCCGAAAATCATACCTGTAGAAACCATCTGGGCCATCCAAAATGAAATTTTTCTCGTCTCTGAAAGCAGGAACTGTTTAAGGCCTAGACACACTAGACACGTGCCTACTTAGGGCCCGCGAATTTTGGGTACCCATAAATTTCGTGATCCATTAGCAGGGTAGCCGTAGATATATAGATATAATAGATAATATTCCACGTGTTAAATTTATTAATTGTTTCAAAGTGTATAGGTACATAGAGTAAAACCAAGGTATATAGAAATAATGGTATTACATTGCGCATGTCGCATCCTGTCTCTCTGTCTCATTTTAATACGTCACTCACATCGTAAAAATATTTCATTTCTTTAATGTTAGGACTAATCAGCAATTTGGGATGTTGGTTGCAGTTTCTTTTTATAAATAAAATATTGGCCACCTATTGTACACTCTATTGTGAATGAGCTAAAGCTCAAAATAGAGTGTGCCAAAATTATTGTACATACAAAAATAAATAAAAATAAAAAAAATAAATAATGTTGCTTCAACAAGTGGATGAAAAAATTATTCTTTTTAATTAATAATAAACAAAAGTGGCTAAAATGGTGATTTGTGCAGTGTTTAAGTGCAACAGCAGTGAAAAAATTAAATTTTTTGGATTTCCAAAAGATCCTACTTATAGAGAAATTTGGCGCCATAAATGTGGTCTTAAAGACAATTTCAATATTAAAACTCCATATATGTGTAAAACACTTTACGGCCGCTCACTTTTCAAGAAATTTGAAGCAAGAGTTTCTAAATTATTCACCGAAAAATAGCCGGAATTTAAAATTAGATGCCGTTCCAACAGAAAATCTTCCCAGTTAAAAAGAAACAAAGAGTCATCATCAAAGCGCCAAAAGCGGCAAGAACGGCAAGAATTATTACAGATATTTTAAATGTCACATCAACGATTCCAAAATTGAACAATAGCGCAATATTGCCTGTAATTTATGAAAGCGTTCCTCATAACCTAGGAAAAGCCACGAGTACGTTAGATTTAAACGAAGAGTTGTCAGAAGAGAGGTAAATATGTCATAAATTGTAGTTTTTGAACGAAAATGTTAAACTAACGAAAGAATGTAATCGATTGAAGCAAGAGTGTAACGTTCTGAAACAAGAAAATGAATTTATAAAAGAAATATTTACTCAAGGCCAACGAAGAAAAATGCAAAATAAAGGCAAACGAGTAAAATGGGAAGTTAATGACATATCACAAGCCATTGCTATAAATGCTAGTGGCCCAAAGGCGTACCGTATGTTATTGAAAAAAAAATATCCATTTCCAGCCGTATCAACTCTCAGAACATGGGCTGGAAAAATTTATATAAATCCTGGATACTTAGGTGTAGTTTTTAGTTTGATGCAAAATACCGATCTAACTAAGTACCAAAGAGTTTGCGTATTAATGGCGGACGAGATGAAAATACAAAAATCCTACGAATATGATCAAAAAAGTGATACGGTACTCCCTCCTGCAAATTATGTACAAGTGATAATGGCTCGTGGAATTTTCGAAAACTGGAAGCAACCTGTGTTCTACGGTTTTGATAGTAACTAACTAAAATTATGATTGAAAAAATTATTACAAAGCTGAATTCTATTGATTATCATGTTGTGGGTATAGTTACTGATTTAGGAGGGGACAACAGGGGATTATGGAACAAAATGGGGGTAACAGAAAACAAACCATACTTTGTGAACCCTTGCAATGACCAGAAGAAAATTTATATATTTAGTGACACCCCACATTTAATTAAACTCTTCCGAAATCATTTTTTAGATTCTGGTATTTTACTAAACGACAAGTTTTTAACTAAAGATCCTCTAGTAGAGTTATTAAAGCATCAATCTAAATTAAACTTAAAAATTGCTAGTCGATTAACAGATAGTCATTTGAATGTTAAGTGCGGTAAACGACAAAAAGTAAAATTAGCAACGCAATTATTTTCTCACACTAACTCATCAGCATTAAACAGATTGGGTTGTTTGGGTATAGCAAAATCTGAAAACTGGAATGAATTAGCAATTCTTCTGAAACAAGTAAATTTGAATTATAAAATACAGTTTTATATAATTATGTACTTATTTATATTTATAATAATGATTTATTTTTTATTTTTGGTGAACGACTGGTTTGATCTTTTTAATTCTAAAGTACCTCGAATTGATTCTCTTCCAAGAATGGCAGCTTTTGGTTTGGAAAGAAATGAACATGATACGATATTAAATGATATGGAACATTTAGTCAAAAACATGCGAATTGGTAAAAATAAGTCAAAGTTACCATTTCAAAAAGGGATAATCGGTAGCATTAATGCATTAAAGTTATTGTTCAATGACCTACAAAACGAATATGAAACTAAATATTTATTAACTTACCGTATAAACCAGGATCCATTAGAAATGTTTTTTGGGGTTATGAGAGCTAAAGGCGGTCTGTATGATCATCCGACCGCATTGCAATTTAAATATCGTCTTCGAAGCTTTATATTAGGAAAAAATGAAAGCATCGTCTCAACTTCGTCCAATGTGGAGTATGACAATACTAGCCTTATTGGAATGGAGCTAGATGAGTCACTAAGGCAACCTACTAATCAAATCGAGTACCTACATGAATCGGAAGAATTAACTGAAAACGTCTTAACATCGAATTTATTGGCATACCTCACAGAAGATAGCTTAATAACATCGGCTGAGTCGACGCACGGCTTGATTGATTTAGAATACGACGGTCAAGAATATTTAGCGGGTTATATTATTCATCGACTAAAGTACAAAACTCCTACTATAATTGAAAAATACTGTGAAATAGAGCCTAGTGGCAGTTTCACATGGACAGATCAAATAAGTGAAGGCTTCTAGTAAAGTAAACCAAATTTAAATTTTATGCAAAAAAATCCAGAAATTAGAAGAAGTATTCAGCGAATATAATTCTCCTTCTCTGAAAGTGGGAAGAAATTATATTAAAACATTAATTTTTATTTCAGCTGAAGTTGATTTGGAAAACGAAATAAAACAATTATTTTTTCGTTGTAAAATGTTTTTTAAAATTCGTATATTAAATTGCAGTTTAATTCAAAATGTAAATTCGAGAAAAAGGAAACTTAATAAAACAATAAATTAAAACTATGAAAGATATTTGTTCTTCAAAATTTATTAGATCTGCAACAAAAATATTATTTCAATATTAATTCGTATACCATAAAAAAAATTTACCATGTGAATGACGTATATGCGCAAAGGAAGACGAATATTAAACACGGGAATGTCATACCATTATTTCTATATACCTTGGAGTAAAACTATAGTGACCCCATATTGGGCGCCGATTAATTATTTATTTCTTGATTTAAAATTCTTAAAATTAACATGATAATTATTTCCGGAAAAAAAAACAAATTAAAATAATGTAAAATTAATAACACAACTCTATAGAAACAGTAGAAACGTAACTACCGTGGGCACGAATTTATAGTCGTAATTATTGCTATTATTATAGCAACCATTTTAGAAAATCATTCTAAATCATGCCTAAAATTGATATGAATTTCGAATTTACTTTCTTGTTTTGGATATTTTGTAGCAATGTTTATAGTGATGGATTTTGATCACTATAAGCGTTGTTACGTTACAAACAAATCTTATAGTGAGGTCTATAAATACGAAAACTGTTACTATAACAGTAGTTATAGTTGTAGTAACGACTATAAATTCAGGCCTTAAAATCGATAGCCTAAACAGATGCATAATTTTTTGGGCCGCGTATTAAAAACTTCAAAACATGTAATACATTTTTAAAATGTGTCTTCGCTAAATATTGTACGAATGATGAACATACAAAATTAATTTGTTCTTATTCACAGCGCTTTATGCATGTAACACCAAAAGCTTGCAAAAAAATTTAAATGACATTTTCGATTCGTTTGTTTCATTTTCTGATCTTGTTGCATCGTGATTAACTGATTTTATTGTAATTAATGTGGCATGTAAAATGTAAATAAGTATATAAATATATAGTGTAATTAAGCAGTAAGTGAAAATTAGTTTAATTACTCTATACAAAATTGTAAAGCATACAAGTAAGTACAAGAATAGTATTATTCACAGCATATTCATTCAATATCATAATTACCTTCATTTACGGCATCGACAGATGTGCAGATGATGATGCAAGTCACCCAAAGTCTTCCGTAATGCATTACAGTCGATTCGATCGGATAAATTATCTTAAATTCGATAGTAATTTTTAGCTAAAATGTTATTTATTCGTTTTTAGGTTAAATTCATTGTTCAGCGATAAAAATTCTAGGATATTTTAATTTTTATTTTGTTATTATAAATAATGTTACAATTGATTTGAAAAAGTCATCTATGTAGTAATTTATCTTCCGTATAATATTTGCATCCCTTTAATGTAATCAATCACCAGGTCCATTGACTTGGCGATAGGGTTGTCTACCATGTAATGTTTTCATGTCTCTGAAAGCGTAATGCGTGTTTCAAGGTTTGCTTATTAATTTTCTTGCTGACGTATTCTACCTTTAAGTCTCGATGAAGATCCGCATTTCTTACGTACGAAGGTGCATCAACAATACTCCGTAGAACATTGTTTTGGAACGTCCGAGCAAGAAGCAATTTATTGTGGATAGTTAGCTCTGAGTTTCGCCCAATAAATGTAATGTTAAGTTCTTCCTTTTACTTTTTCATGTGTTCTTTCCACTTCAACTTAGTATTGGCATACGAAACCTTCTTTGAATTAATTTTTATGGGTATCTAGAGTTAACTTTTCGATTAGTAAAGTTGATATGAACGAATTTCGTTTCGTTGAGCTGTATTCGCCATCATTTTGTTCGATTACAAACCTTATTAGTGATTTTCTGTAGTTGCGCTGAGTGCCTCTTCAACATTATCCCCAATTGCCATGATGAATATATTTTATTGCGACAGTCTATTGGTGTTGATACTCCCACTGCGATTTTTTCAAGGCGCAGTGTTTCTCATTATACCTTACTCGAAAGTGCCTGTGGTAAGTTTCTCTGCAATTCATAGTTCAATCTCTTGTGCTTACAAAAAAATACTTGCCCATATATTTTTTTACTTTCCAGCGCGACTTCAATTTTGTTTGTGATTCTGTTTACTTGTATATTATTGGAGTGCTTTTTTCGGAATCCAAGTTGATGTGATGGAACGAGATTTCTGTCCTCTATTAACGGTTTAATTTTTTAAGTATGTAGCAATTTTTCAAATAGCTTAGACATCTTTAGCAGTAGAGGAATTGGCCTATAAGATCCTTTGTCATTAAAGGGTTTGCCTGGTTTATCTATCATTATTAATTCTGCAATTTTCCATTGATGTGGAACATTTTTCAAACACAATTTCCATTCATATCCTGGTGCTTTTCTAGAATTTAGGTTAGATCTTATTTCTCCTTTTAATACATGTCGTCTTCACATGCTCAATATTTAGCTCATCTATCTTAGAAACTGGTGCGATATTTTCATCACCGGTTTGCCTGTGAAGAGGTTGGAAATTTGCTTGAGATACTCCGCATAAAGATCAGCCTTTTCTTTAGCACTACGGATTTAGGTTCCGTCAGGTTTCTAAATTGGAGGTATTTGAACTTTAGATTATTACATAAGTTGTTAAGTTTTCTTTTGTTCTCTGGAGATCTATTAATTTGCCAGGTTTTACGTGCCTTATGTTTTCCTTGGACCAACTCTCCTACTTCGATTGGACAAGTATTTTTGAATTTCTTATTAGTTTGACTGATCGGCGAACTCTCACTGGCTGTAAATTATTTTATTTCAATAGGTAGTTCTCGTTATTGATACATTCAAGTTGATGTTTGTTTCGGTCAGCTCACGAAACAAATCTCAATTAGTTTACTCATTAGGTAGTTTCCTCTTAAATAGGACGACTATTTTTGTCTTCTTAGGTGAACCAGTGGTAACCATCCATATTAAGCTTCATGATTAACTTCCGGTAAGTGTCAGAGTCCGACGTGTTTATTTTCTCCACATAATTTTTTAAGGCCATGACCTTACATTGATTCTCCATTACCGATTTAATCAACGTTTGGATTTCGGAATGGCTTGATATGCTTTGATAGTTGAAGTTTAAGGTTTTCCGGCAAAATCAACTTCCGAATAATATTAATTGGATTTCAAGTGAGTGTTATTGCTAAAATGATCTGCCGATTATGATCAACTAAGTACGCCTGAAGATCAATGGTGTAAATTCGCCGTTATCAGCATATTAATGCCATCGGCAACACTATTGGTTCTTCACATTTTCCTGCTGAATGTCGTTCATTACATTTGGAATATATTCTGGGTATCAGTTTTGGACTGGTCTCAAGGTGCCCCAATTTATTAGAGTTATAATATCTTATGATTGAATTCAATAATTGTGTCGCGTGAAGGTTTACTTGATGGTTGGAACATCTGCCCTAAAATTTCATCAGAATTATTTAAATGAGTCAAAGACAATGTGTGTTAGATTTCTAGGTTAATAATCCTTGATATTAAATATTTCATTATAGAAATTTCACTTAAACAACCTGACCATGACATATAACCTAGATAGTGATTTGAAAGACGTCCATATAAATCTGTTTCACCAGAAAACACAGTGAAACTTTTGATTAATTTGTAGCAAAATTATTTAAAATCACTGAATGGATCCATAATGCAACACCTCTTTGTCTGACCACCCATTAAATTGCTGAAGCTTTTATGAGCACTTTTATTACTGGGATCATATTCTAGAATGATATGATGAGCATCGTTTAGATGTAAAATATAAGAATGTTGTTTTTTCTGAGGTTCAATGTTGTTTCTTCGTAGAACCAAATTTCTCTCATGCTCTCGAAAATCTCTTTTTCACGCAAAAACTCATATTCATTCAATTCACTTGACTTATAAATTGTACAGATTACATCTGCACCAACATTGGCAAAATATCTGGACCATTTCTGGGGGGTAAGTAAAGGGGAAATAGTCGTTTTTGCACTGTGTATTTGCTCGTAACGAATTTTCCACCGGCGTTCTCACAGGCCCGATTTATCTTCTGAATACGTACGTGAAGTTTGTCCTAAGTTGCCTTAAGTTGTCCTAAGTTGTCCTAAGTATGTCCTAAGTTTTTTTAAATGTGTTGGTGTAAAAGTTTCGTTATTACGAATTTATTTAATTCATATTGAAATAATAAAAATTATGCTTAAAATTATTTACTCAAACAAATTAAATTTAATAATAAGTATAAGATCAGATCATTTTCCAAAAATTGAGAAACTGGCAGAAAACCAGTGTTTAATCGTGTTTGATTGTGAATTTTCTTGAGAAAATCCTAGAAACTAGCTACCAAAATGTGCACAATTCTAAGTTGTCATAAGATCTTATCTATTCGAAAAATATTTCACTTTTGAAAAAAGTAGGGGATTAGGATATTTAGGACAACCATGTTTGACATAATCTCTTATGATATATCGAATATATGTATAAATGATTTTCCGAATTTTCTTAAGAAAATCCTAGGAAGCGGCCACCAAAATGCCCTATATTTTAAGTTGTCGTAAGGTCTTATCTATTCGAAAAATATTTCACTTTTGAAAAAAGTAGGGGATTAGGGTATTTAGGACAACCATGTTTGACATAACCTCTTATGATATATCGAATATATGTATAAATGATTTTCCGAATTTTCTTGAGAAAATTCAAGGAAGCGGCCACCAAAATGCCCTATATTTTAAGTTGTCATAAGGTCTTATATATTCGATAAATATTTCACTTTTGAAAAAAGTAGAGGATTAGGGTATTTAGGAAAACCATGTTTGACATAACGTCTTATATATCAAATTCCCTAATCCCCTACTTTTTTCAAAAGTGAAATATTTTTCGAATAGATAAGACCTTACGACAGCTTAAAATTTAGGGCATTTTGGTGGAAGCTTCCTAGGATTTTCTCAAGAAAATTCACAAACAAACACGATTAAACACGGGTTTTCTGCCAGTTTCTCAGTTTTTGGAAAATGATCTGATCTTATACATTCACCATCAGAATATTTCGCGACATAGAAAAAATGTAAATTTAATTTGTTTGAGTAAATAATCTTAAGCATAATTTTTATTATTTCAATATGAATTAAATAAATTCGTAATAACGAAACTTTTACACCAACACATTTAAAAAAACTTAGGACATACTTAGGACAACTTAGGACAACTTAAGGCAACTTAGGACAAACTTCACGTACGTTTCTGAATAGTGTACGGCGGAATCAGTATTGGAATCGAATTTTGTGTTATTAAATTTTCTGAAGCAAGTGGGTGATGGGTTGGTAAATCAGAATGCTTTCGTTGCTATTTAAGTATATATTGCTTAAATTCAAAATAATTGTTTTATTTTATTTATTTTCTTAACAAAAGACCGCAAACAACAATGATGTCACGGCAATACCACATATCTGCCAATTTATGCATTTTAAGGTAAATAGTGAAAAATGCTGATAATCCTGTGGTAGTTTACTACTGCTGCCACGATTTTACGACATCAAATGACACCTGGATATTGAATTTAAAGAAATGATATCCACTGACATCTGTGTTTATCTAGCAAAATTAAACTTAACTTATTGTTACGTTTTCGCTTTGTCAATCAATCATTTCAGTTTTTCACCAACTAATTTAATGATCCAACACAAAATTTAATTTAACAAAATTATTGACAATAATTCACAAAATCACTTACTATAATATTCTTAACTTTTATACTATCGCGTTCCAAATACGAACAATCCAATTCGATCTCATTCATCTTTTTCTATACGCAAATCAAAATTCTAGAATTATCATGTTTTTTCTAGTAATTCCCATTTTAATACAATTAACTTGAAATACCCTAAACCTAGGTATAACCTAGTAGTTAGCTTTGCACTTTTGAATTAACTTATTCTATTCTAGCCCACCTTTTTGCTCGCTAGCATTTTTGCTTAATACAAATATTTCAAATTCGATTCCCAAAGCTGTGTGGGACTCGTATAACCAAGATGGATGGCTAAACTAAAATTCAACTTACGATTTGTGTATTTGATGACGTTTGCAAGGTGTTCAGTGGACGTAGACATAGACAATACAAAACACACTGCGCTCTGTTTCATGCAATGTTGTAATATGCATAATGAGTTCACCCGCAGCATGACTTATTAAAGATCTTGGCATCTATGAATGACTGGTACAAACTAATCAACTGTCTTCAAAAATCGAAAATTCAGGCAAGAAAATTGGTCTGAAGTATGTATGAACATGATTTTCTAAACTCCCTGCATGTGCGTGTGATTTAATCGATATTCAATTACATAAAGTACTTGTAACAAAAAAATCTTTTATAGTTTGCTTGTAGAATAAATTTTCTTGTTGTTTATGAAAGTCATGTACTCTTGTGTTCGATTTGGACATTCCCTATTTGGATGCTTTGACCTGGATCATATTGTAACTAAGTATGTTTGCTGCAGTTTCTTTATTTTTAACATAACTAATCTTTCGGATTTGTATAAAATAAAACAAATACTCATGCTCAAAAATGATAACACAAAATTTCGACTGGATTGTGTGAAAAGCAAGTTAAAATACTCTACCTGTTTAACATACCATATAACACGAGCATAATTGAAGGCTGAGATTATATAGTAAAACAATTAAACAGTGGCATGTAATTACAGCTATATTGACATGTTTTTTATAATAATATTTTGATTAAATCATTGTCTTAATTTGCATTGAATAGAAAATTACAAAGGAAACAACAAAAAAAAATTTATTCATTTGAATATTTTAACGCGCCTCAATTAAGACAATATACAATGGAAAGTTGGTGAGCTTCTGTGTGCAGATTAAAATTTTAACAATGCGTGTGGATGATCTACAATAAATCCATAAAATGAAAGTAAATCGCTTTTGATTTATTTGTTATTTTGGCGACCAACGCAATTATTTTTATCTCACTATTTTGCCTTATTGAAAAACCGTTGTGTTTAAATAGTGACAAATATGCGTTGAACAATTTAGATAAAAACTAAATAAATTTTTGATAAATTGATTAAAAATAAAAATTATTTATTATTTAATTTTTAAGTAATACGCGCGCACTTTTCGTTTTTAACAAACACTATGCACTACGTACGTTACGTTTATATAGTGAAAGGTCAGTTTTCATACAAAATTCGCGTTTTATTTACTTAACATGAAAAGTTGTTTGAAATAAATCTTTAAAACGTTTTTATTATTATTTTTATTTTTATTATTTTAAAACAAATCAAATATGTATGTTGTTATTGTCATTGATAAAATATCTATATATCATGTCGTTTTTGCTCAAATGCATATATACAATTACACGTAGTGTATTATTAGAAAGATATATTTAATTGTAGGTGTGAAATATGATATTAAGGTGAAACATTAATATTTTATCTGTAATTTATTGTTAATACATAAATAATGGTTAAACCCAATTAACTAAAATTAATTAGGCTATTTGTATATTTATAAAACTTGTTTCTTTATCTTAAATAAGGCTACTCTCGTTTGCCCTAGTTTTGACAAAAACAAGCTATATCGAAAGATGGTACTAATTGCTTAAAGTGAAATAAAATTTTGTTGAATTTTCTATCAGTTTTTCATTTATTCAACCTATTTAGACATATATGCACTACATAGTGTAGTTTCCTCGTTTCTTACCTCTTTACCTTTGGGAATATCGCCACTACAATATAGTTTATAGACAAAGAGGGAAGAAACGAGAACGAAATCACATGTTGTAGTGCATACACGGTCAGTTTAACATTAAAATAAGCCTACACACCAAAGTGTGATGGACCGTTTTAGGTAAAGTATATGTTTAAGGTGAGCCGGTCAAAAATGACTAAACCTGGATGACATCTGAAAAAATTTGAAAAACCAGAACATTTTGACTTTTCAATCGAATTCGATATGGTTTATGTCTCTTGTTTCAGCACTCGATTTCATTATGTATTTCATTATCTCTATTTAAATTATGCTTTTTTGCTGCTATCTCATCTTGCTCGAATAAAACAATATTCTATTTCAACTTATATTCATAATTCTTTATCACCCAAATTTTTGTTTAGTGATTCTTTATCGATGTAAGGGAAAGGAAAAGTACGCAACAGAAAGAGATCGCAATAGAAAAAGCGTAATTAAAAAGCGAAATAGAGTACAATTTCGTACTTGAAACAAGAGACATAAACTCCATCGAATTCCAATCGAAAGTGATGTACAACATCCCACTCCCCTGAAATCTCTTCTAAAAAAAGTTTGAAACCCGGTTTCTTGATTTATCATTTATATGTGCTGCGACTAATTGCGGGACACTTATAATAATACTTTGGTTCGAGATAGATTTTGCCAAATACAAAATTGTTTTTTCAATCATGCTTTTTCTTCATTTCCATGAAGCGTTATATTTCTTAAATAAAATAAGGTCAGGTCCTGCATGGTCGTGGGTAACCAATCCAGACATTTAACTGCGCTACAGCTCCAAATGGAATTAGCACGTTTGTGGATGGATTTTAATAAAATTGTATATTTGAGATTTGAGATATGAAGTTGATTCTTTAAGTAGTTTCTAATTTAAAATTGATAATTTCCGGCTCTGGAGAATTCCTTCGGCCATATGAAATATTACGGAACACTGTCAAATTGAAGAAGACAGTCTTCGCAATATCCCGTCTCAAATGAAATAATTTGTTGATGGATTTTAGGGAAATTTGAAATATAGACCAATTGAAATATGTTAATTGTAAAAGAAAAATTTTGGAACCCTACTCGTATGATGGTCTATGGTCGACACCATAAATCAAAAATTATATTAAATGAGTTTACGCAGTACATAATTGAAATTGTTTGCTTTCTTTGCTCCACAGAATCGATAGGAAAATGTTCACTTAATTTCGTGTAATTTCGAAAAGGGTAAAAGCTATTGACACATTTTCAAAGTTCAGAATAAGGCCCAATTATTTGTGGTTGTCGGAAATATTTCGACCATCTTTCAGGAACTTCTATAAATTATGCCATTCTGACTTTTTGAAAGTGTTGCAATTATTTTTTTTCTGATTCCTCTGGCGTTTTGTATTACCGATAATGCTATAAGTTTATAGCGACCTGAATTAATATTATCTAAAAAACAGGACAATGTAAAACTTTTTCTCGGACGTTCCTAGAAGTTTCAAAACTAGGACGCGTGGTCACCCTATCTATGTGAATTATTTCTTTTCTAAATGTGGTTTCTGTAAAACAATAAAACCCGCTGGAGTAATAACAGTCGGGTGCTAAATTACTGTAATTTTTTACAACTTTGCTCGTAAAGTATTCGGCGAATACTTTTAAACTTAACAAGTTTCGTTGTCGTCGTACTTTGCGCAGAAAGCATTTCGATAGCTGAACCACAATAGCTATATTTTACGTAATAAAGCAGCTGAGGAAGGTGGTTTAGCCACGGAAACGCATTCTGCACAACAAAATTTTTTAAGTTGGCGTTTTGATTATTTATTTAATTTTATGAATCATTTAGTGCGCGATAAAAGGTGTTGTAGTGTCCAAAAGTGAAAAATTAATTGTAGTAGTTTTGTGAATCTGCTAATTTCCTGAATATTTCAATTCTAATTTTGAAATTAAACCTCCATTTAAAAGAATATTTCAAAATTGTTCGTCAAAAGAGTGCGGTTCTCTAAATAATCCGAAAATTGTAGACAAGGAGATACGGGTCTTTAGGCCTGCTTCCAAGCCTACAAACAAACAACGGGACATAAGCTCAGCGAGGTTGGTTCCTTCACTCGGGTCACCAAACCTGAGAAAACTAAAGTGCAGCGGAACCAAAGCACGAACGAAGCTGGTCCCTCAAGACCGACTTATAATACTAGGAGGAAGGCCTGGAAGGCTCTAGAAAAGATTGATAATATCATCATATATTAATTATTAATTAATTATTTTGATAAGTACCCAAAAATTCAGCAAACTAATAAATGATATTTAGAATGCAGTTTTATATTTAAGGGTCAATTTCCATATCATTACTAACTAAACCACCCCAAATCCTCGTTATGGTATGCGTAAAAGGATGTTCAAATCAAATTCATCAAATTAAATCTTCGTTTTCCTGAATTTTTACAAAAAAAGATTTAATTTTAAAATATTCTCAAAAATCGAGAGCAAAATTTACCAATACTCTTGTACTTTGAGTATTAATAACAGAACAAAATGAGAAATAACTGAATTACTTGATATTTGTATTCTATTTTACACGCCACGACCAAAAAGTCGAGGGATATAATGTTTCTTCAGAAACATTAAGATCAGAAATCTAAATTTTGGGCATTTTCAGCTAATTTCTCATGTAATGTATACCATCCAATCTCCGCACAGACCTTGATAGAACCTCTTAGCAAATGCTTGCTTTATAGATCATTATTACGTCAGCTCTATCCATAGTGTGATACGAAAAGCGAAAATTCTACGTCAAATGGCCATATTAACGCCGAAGATCATATCGTCAAGATAATAATTTCGGTCAAAGACTTTCGCGCCCACCGGAAATGTTTTGCTTTCATAATCCGTCAAGCGACGTAATATTTTCATAGACAAACACGAAAATCATCGCTACAGCCTCACGATCGATTTAGACAAAATTTCATTCTTACTTCGATATAGTTTTCGGTCTTTCCAATTCACCGTCAAAACAGTGACAGAGTAAGGTTCCCAAAACCGTTACAATTTGCAACTATCGTCTTTTTTATGTATTCAACTCATTCTCTATTAATTGCGGCAAAATTCAACCTATGTATAGTTTTGCATTATTTTGTCCAAAGTGTTTTGTGGCGTTCGGTGTTTTTTGCAAATATAGGGGAAAAAATCCATTTCTTAGCAATTTTGTTATTCATTATTCTCTTAAAAATTTTCCATTTCCTAATTCAACCACATATACACACTATCCTAAATAAATAACAGCACATAAAATCACTGAGATGTCTACAATTATTATATTGTTACATTCGAAATTTAACGAAGGGATATATGCAGGATATATGGTTGGCCTTTCTTTTAATCGTAAGAACGTAAACATCAAACAGATGTTTGTTTACAAAGTGGATGTGCGTATGATTAATTGATTTAGTGAGTACGACCAAGCCTAAGGCAAGTTTCGCTGATACGCCGAGTCTACCGTACACCCTTTTACACACAACAAAACCTAAGGAGAGGAAAAAGGATGTTAATAACAAAGAATCAACCCGGCTCCAGATACCTAAGTTGTTGATAATTAGTAAATAAGAAAACACAATACAACACAATTTTAAACTGCATGATTGTAAATTGTTTCTTCCTCTTGGAAGAAGTTTATAACTTTGTTCTGAAATTAGGCTTAAATTGAATCTCTTCAAGAATGAATTTTCGGTACATGTCTTAGTCACTGAAACAGAATGAATTATTTATCACTATTTAAGTAACCCCTTCATATCCTTTAAACATCCTTGTTTTTATTGAACTACTTATACTAAAAGATTAACCCTCGTTAGGAGGCATAGTTACAATTGTACTTTTTCCGTTAAAATTGCAATAACTTTCCTTGCAGAATCATCCCATTTCCAACGCACATGTGAAATTTCACTCAAATCGGTTTAAGAAAAGCCAAGTTCCGTCCTAGTTGACCACATTCCAGAATTTCATCCATAAATCATTTTAGAATACCATGTCCAACGCACATGTCAAATTTCACTAAAATCGGTTAAGGAATAGCCAAGTTCCATCTTAGTTGGTCATATTCCAGAACTCCATCTAATAATCATTGCAGAATCCCACCTCCAACGCGCATGACAAATTTTTCTAAAATCAATTAAGGAATAGCCAAGTTCCATCACAATTGGCCATATTCCAGAACTTTATCCAAAAATCATTTTAGAATCCCATTTCCAACGCACATGTCAAATTTCACTAAAATCGGTTAAGGAATAGTGAAGTTCCATCACAATTGGCCATATTCCAGAAATTGATCCAAACATCATTTTAGAATCCCATTTTCAACGCACATGTCAAATTTCACTAAAATCGGTTAAGGAATAGCCAAGTACCATCTTAGTTGGCCATATTACAGAACTTCATCTAATAATCATTGTAGAATCCCATTTCCAACGCACATGTCAAATTTCACTAAAATCGGTTAAGGAATAGTGAAGTTCCATCACAATTGGCCATATTCCAGAAATTGATCCAAAAATCATTTTAGAATCCCATTTTCAACGCACATGTCAAATTTCCCTAAAATCGGTTAAGGAATAGCCAAGTTCTATCCTAGTTGGCCATATTCCAGAACTCCATCTAATAATCATTGTAAAATCCCACCTCCAATGCGCATGTTGAATTTTTCTAAAATCGGTTAAGGAATAGCCAAGTTCCATCATAGTTGGCCATATTCCAGAAATTTATCTAAATATCGTTTATCGAACTTTGTTTATTTAATGATATTCAAAGAGCAATTCGTGGGTTACAAAAAATTTAGCTCCCTAATGTATTTTCTTCAATGGCTCTGTAGAATGGGTTGGGAGCTATATTTTTAGTTTTTACGCTCTCTGTTTTAAGAGCAAAATTAAAAATAAAAATTTAAATCACTTTGAAAGAGCGAAGTAATTTTTTTTTGTGTTTATCATTAGAGGGTCAGAGCGTAAAAGCAAACTGAAAAAAATTTGTATTGGGAGCAAGAGCGAAAATTTGTATAAAGAGCTCTAAAAGAGCGATAAATTTAAACTCTGCTATTTTCACATTAAATTTATAAACTATTATTTATAATCAGATGTACACATCAATTCATACTCCACTACACTAATTAATTAAATAAACACAAAATATGTACCCACCTCACAATGAAAATAAAAATTTAAATTAAATTTACGAAGAGAACGATAAAAACACGTCTATCCTCTTCGAACGTCAAACGCACATTATCATGCATCATATACAAAGTGGATGTGCGGGAATGATATCAAAGCACCGAAAGTCGAATGGCCGAATATCGAATGGCTGAATTACAAAGGGCCGAATGTCGAAGGGCCGAATATGTCGAAAGGCCGAATGTCGAAGGGCCGAATGTCGAACAACCGAATGGGTGTCGAAGGGCCGAATGGGTCGAAGTACATAATTTTTATTTTTTTTTTTTGTTTTGTTTTTAGAAATATAATTTTTTAAATTTGCTATTTTAAGGAATATTTTATATATTTTTTAATCAAATATAAATTAATTTCTTATGAATTTATGTATTTTATCGATATAAAATATTGCATTTCAAAATGTTGCATTAACATAATATTGCTTTTTTATATTAATCTTTCAACTACAAAATGTTCGAATTACAAAATCTAACATAACAAAATAGTTCAATTATTTTACTTTTTAGTAGGTGTCATTAATAGATTCTATATATCCGCTCCTACGTGCGGCACGCAGTGCGACATGTTTGCTGATCCCGGCTCCTACGTCCCCCGAAGTTCAAATCAAAAGCTCCCTCGGAGGGCTAAGCGGGGTGGAGCGCAGCGACCTATTTTTCTTCAATTTATTTTTCTCATGTTATGGAAGATTTTGTATTGCAATATTTTGTAATGGAAAATTACATCCCCAACCCAATATTCCTATGTCCCTTATTTTAAGTTGATTTTTCACATGAGCAGGCATTTATGTACATACATCAAGATGGTTCACATTCAATTAATAGAAAACACATTTTAATAATTAATTTATACACAAATTTTGTTTAAAATTATAATTTCAGAAATTAATTTCTCTTCTTGAGATATGTTTGAAAAAATATAATAAAAATTAAACTAAATTTAATGGATTTATAAAAATTCATAAGAAATTAATTTATATTTTATAAAAAAATTTAAAAAATATTCCTTAAAACAACAAATTTAAAAAATTATATTTCTAAAAACAAAAACCAAAAAAAATCGGCCCTTCGACGTTCGGCCCTTCGACGTTCGGCCCTTCGACACATTCGGCCATTCAACCCATTCGGCCCTTCGACATTCGGCCCTTTGAAATTCGGCCCTTCGACATTCGGCCCTTTGAAATTCGGCCCTTTGAAATTCGGCCCTTCGTAGCCATTCCGATGTGCGTGTATAAACTAAAAGGAAAGCTCATTTTATATTGAGTAAACTATGAACTGTCTCATTTACGCAATTCCTATTGGAATTTGGTATAGAATTAAGAATGAGAAAATCAAAATGGAAAGTATAGTGATGATCTAAAATCTATGTTTTGGATATCCATTTATCACTTTTTTTGTGTGCTTTTACCACGATTTTAATTTAAAATAAAAACAATTAATGTTTATATTATTATTTCTGAATTTTATTATTTTTCCTTATTGTGGTAATATTTTTAGTTTATTTTTTAAAAAATCGATTTCGGAAATAATTCCTTCATCAGTTTATATATAATACTATTCTAGATCTAAAATCATTATTTCTGCCATGACAGCGTCGCAATAGTAGTTCATAAAATTTAGGAATATTTTGTGTTGTTACATAAATTGTAAAATTTTATGGAAAAATCACATATTTAATAATTAAATTAAAAGTTATTTTATTTAATTAAAAAATGATCTGTAAATCGATTTTAAATCGAATACGTCGAGATGTATTTGAAAATTGCCCATAGACAAATGGTTGGGACGTTTTCTGTAATAGTTTTTATATTTCTATTAAAAATTGAGATATTACTTGTGGGTGCACTGGTGAATTGGATTATGACTTAGTTATTTAATATGAGCTGAATCAGCACTAGATTTCCGGAAGTAGGAACCACGAACTTGAATAAGCAGACGCTTGCGGAATTGGGGATATTAAACTAATTACTGCGATGTTAATTTATACTTTGTTTCAAATAGTCTAAATTTGAATTTAAATAACTTCTAGTTCTAGTTATTGAGTGTTGCTTGGAAATAACTGATTAATTTGATTTCAATTTTGCAGAGACATGAATTATCATAAATTTTAACCCCGACAAACATTCCAATACCGACAACTAAATATCGGGCTCAAAAATACCGTGCGTCGGACACAATTACAAAAACAACAAAAATAATTTACCGAGCGTCGGACATAATTACAAAACCAAAAAAGCAATTTATCAAACAAAAGAGAAAATAAGTCAAATTCTCAGAATAATTTTTGTTTTGTTTTTATTTCATGGTAATTTTTTGGGTTTTGTGAGGTAAATTGTTTTTTTTTTTTTCATTTTTGGTTTCAAAAGTATTCTAAGCATTTTGATTATATTTCCTCGGTAATTTTATGGACATTGTTCGTTAAACAATATTTATTTTTTTTGATTTCAATTACTAATTATCACAAATTTCTTTTTGTTCTTATTTCGCGGTAATTTTACTACTTTTGTGCGGTAATTTGTTTTTCCCCATTTTTTTTAAAGTTATTTTTTGATTTTGATTTAGTAATGAAAATTTATTGGTTATTTTATGGATATCCCATAAGATTACCGATAAATTTTGTAACAAATTTTTTATTTGTATTAATATATAATTGAAATAAATAAGAAAAAATTATTCTTTATCGAACAAAATTCATAAAATTACCGGGGAAACATAATAAAAACGCTTATAATTATTTTGAAACCAACCTAGTGGTTTCAAAATTATTCTAAGCTTTTATGGACCTTGTTCGATAAAGAATATTTTTTTGATTTTTATTTCAATAATTAATTATTACAAATTTTTTGTTGTCATTATTTGGCGGTAATTTTTTGTTTTTTTGCGGTAATTTGAATTTTTTTTCCATTTTTGGATTCAAAATTATTCTAAGTGTTTTTGTTATTATTTAATACAGTTGATTTTTATTAGAATTTAATACATGTTTATATATCATCGGTAATTTTACGGAATTTATTCGGTAAGAGTTTTTCTATTTCTCTGTATAGCAATAATATAATTATTCCTTTTGTTTCTATTCTATATTATACGTTAGTTGGCAGAAAAAACTCTGTTCGGTTTTTCAAATTTTTCTTCATTTGTAATTTTAATTATTATTAGTTTAAATTCACTACCCCTCAGTAATTTTATGTAATTTTTCGGGGCGATGTTTATACAAAATTATTCCACGGTAATTTTACGTTTTTTTCGGAATTTCATATTTTGGTTCGTTCTGGCTAATTATTATTTCTCGAAAATTTTGTGATACTTACTTTGTTTGATAATTCATTAATTTTAATTTATTCAATATGTTATGTTAAGCAAAATGCCAAAATATAAGGACATCTTATATTTAGAGAAAATTGACAATGAGTTATACATATACGGATCAGAAATAACAGGAAAAGAGGACTTTTATTATATTCCGGTGGCATCAAGTAATTTTAAAATTTTCAAAACTGGTACCGTTGGAAGAAATCTTGTTTACTGGAAACTGGAAGACGTCGCACAAAAATTATTTTGTATGGAGTGCCCGGAATATGGATATAAAGTATTTTACCAGTACCACGTAGCAAAGACATGTAAGACATTGATTTCTTTAATCGATTTTTTAGTTCCTTTGTACCAATTAGTTAGAACATCCTCATGTTTGGCTATTATATGTTTAATTAATTATTTGCTAATTATTACTTAGGAAACTTTTCAGTTCCAGCTTCTATAACCTAATAAACATGTAAGAATTTATCAATTTGCATAGACATATTATATCAATTAATATATATCTATCTATCTATATATATATATATATATATATATATATATATATATATATATATATATATATATATATATATATATATATATATATATATATATATATATATATATATATATATATATATATATATATATATATATATATTAATATTGTTTAAGTATTACGTTATTTCGGATAATTGCCGAATGATTTTACAATTTTTTATTTTTACGAAGTGATAATAATATAATTATTTTGTCAGTAGCTTTCCTTATTTATTAGTTATTTTAGATAACTCTATTTTACGAATGTGTTTAATATTCTAATGGAATTGTTTTACTATTTAGGTAGAATAATGTATTGCATTGTAAAACTATTAAACTCAGTGGAATTAAGGAATATGTTGCGGTGTGTACGAAATGGCTCATCAATTCCAATTTAATATGGCCCAAACATTACGCCAAGGCATTCAGAAATAATAAAGGTGTGGGATCGGATTGGGTAGCATATACTCGTAGCTATAAAATCTAAAAAATGATATCCGTAAGTATTTTAGCTTGTTTAAGCTATTTTCCTATTTTTATTTTGTGCAACAATAATTTTTCAGAGCATGAGATGAGGCAATTAGGGCAGAAGAAGATACATGGATTATATTAATTATGAATCTGAGAAAACAGCTGTTTTAAATAAAAACACTAAATCCTATAACTTCCAATAACTTTATGGATACTGAAAGCGAAGAAAACGTAACCACAACAAACGAAACTCCTACCCAAAATTTCGTAACAAATACCAAAGTCACTCATAAACAACAACAAAAACGAGTTGCTGAACAAATTAATGAGACATTGAGCGAAATTACGATTTTCTCAGGTAAATTTGGAACACAAAATTCAAATATTGTATTATACATATTCTTATTTATATTAATATATTTAATTATACATTTTATTATTTGTATTTTTAGAGCATGGCAATGACGAAGGAACTCCAGTTTTCCGATGCAACGCTAAAGTATATTCGAATGAATGTTATAATGTGTTTTAGTTAAAAATAAATATTATATACATATGTATATACTATATAGCGGCCCTATGGTTAGATTCTTTCACTCTTCGGGCATTATTATCTTTAAAATGCCCTTGGTACATAAATAACTAAAATGAATTGTACAAAATAAATAAATGAATTAATTAATTTAAATAAATAAGAAATTTTTACATTAGATATTAAAAAACATATTTATATTTACAGTCAAAAGTTAAAAATCAGCAAAAAAATATTTTATTATAATTAATAAAATTCTTTATTTTAAAAACATAATTTTACTTTTTTATTGCTACCAATATAATTAGAATAAAGGAATGATATGTCCCATCGAATATGAATTCCGAAATCTGACACTTTGCAGTAATATTTATCTACAACAAAATGACATATTATTTAAAGTAAATTATACCATCTAATGGTTTATATGTAAGTTTTACTGTAATATAAAACTAAAAATTTACTGATTTGTCAAAGTTAAAATATGGTCATCTTGACGTTTCACAGTAATATGGAACCACTAAATTACCCCTTCCCAGTAAAACCAGTAAAATTTATGAATCATTTACGTATACGTTCAGTAATAATGGCATTCAGTAATAATATAAAACCACAAAAATAACGATTCGACAAAAGTAAAATCGACAGGTAAAATCATAGGAAAGTATACATAAACGTTCAGTATCACAAATTGACATTTTACTGTAACCTGGGACCACAAAACTACCGATTTGGTGAAGTAAATTAGAAAATCAAAAATACTTAAAACGTATATGTATATGTTCAGTAATCAAGACTGACTTATTACAGTGATATAAAGCCACAAAAATTCCTATTCGGTAAAGTAAAACGGACATCTAAAAGTTCAGTAACCACACTCATATTCACAGTAATATGGAACCACAAAAGTACCGATTCGGTGAAGTAATTTTGACCAGTAAAAATTCTAAATGATTTCCGTATACGTTCAATAGTAAAGACTGACTTCTTACAGTAATGGAAAACCACAAAAATAACGATTCGGTGAAGTAAAATCGACACGTAAAAATAATATTAAAGTATAAGTAAATGTTCAGTAATACAAACTGATATTTTGACTACAAAATTACCGAATCGGTAAAATCGGCCTGCCCAAAGAGCACCAAAATACGTTCTTTTGTAGGTATTCTGTCCATAATTGCCCGACACGGTAATCGGTATTTCCTAGGTAATTTTGCGGGCCAAAAATTACAAAATGTTTGTCTGGAACATTTCTAGATGGATTTCCGGAACATTCTTGCGCCTTTGGCTTACTGGGAGGTTCAATTGGGAATGGTAGTTCTTGGGTTCGGTTATAGGGGTAGGGGGAGGGGCGAAGGGGTGAATAACTTCGATTTTCAGGAAGTACCGCTGAACCTATTTCAACCTTCTAGAATCCTCAGGCATCTAGCGGATTTGTATACTTATTAGGATTGTGTCCTCTTACAACGTCCGTACAATACCTGCGATACAATTTATAATCCGTACAGATTATTATTTTAAGGCTTGTTAAATTTAGCATTTAATTTGCTGTCCTTGCAATTTAGATGCCTAATTTAAGTTATTTTTATATATGGTGTTAGGGGCTGATTTTAAATTAACAATTAAATGAATTAGTGAAGTTAATTAGGATTTGGGTATACGGAATAGTAAATTTTTTGGTTGTATTAATACTAATTCGAAATCTGTTTCAGGGATATAAATTCAAATTATAATAAACAATAACAAAAAAATAATAAAAGTGATCGTTGTTGGGGCTTCAAAAAGCGTATTTTGTTGGTCAAAATTTAATTCGAATTATTTTGGGTTTATTTTTTTCCCAAGAAAATAGCCAATTTGATTTAATTGACAAAAGCCAACCTTTTGAAATAAAATATAAATTTAATATGTATTATGACTCTGGTGGCAGGTACCATAACCAAGAATTAGAATTATGTTTAAATAACCCCAATTTTTTTTTTGGGTTAATGTTATTCTTGCGATTTATCCTAAGCAATTGTTGTCGTAAATTTGTCAAGGAAATATGCTACATGATTGCAAGGGCCTCTCCTTTCGGCCGGTTACTATACTTAGATTCTATTATTTATTTTTGCAACCACAATAGTAATTTTTTTAAAGAGGAACGTTCGGGAGAATGAAGCAGCAGGTGAGTGGTGGATATTTAGTTCGTTCTGTTTTACCGAGATGTTTATTTAAATTGTATCTATGCCAGAGTTTCGGTTGTAATCCTTATAGATAAATAATATTATATTATAAATTCTCGGATTTAATATAGCTTCTTTATTTTACTAAGAAGTCAATTATTTAATTAATTTTTAATATAACTTATTATTTTAGAAATTGATCTTCAATTTAGTAAATACAAAAATTTACAAACTTAAATAATTGTGTCGTGCTAAGCATGAGCTAAACTACTAACTATTGACCGCCAAGGTGTCTTTAACCGGGTCGATCTCAATCATATTTTAACCATCCTATCTAATCCTTCCAAGTTGACGTAAAAAAATGTGTACGGTGGGCCCCAATCAATAACAAAAAAAAACAATAATTGAAAAATAAATTTTCTGGTTAATGGGATTGGCCATTTCCGATTGGCCGATTTGGACTAAAATTCACTGTGACCTCCCAATGTATGAAAAAAGCTTAAATAAAAATAAAATAATTTTTAATGGTTTTGGGCTTTATTATTTTTATTTTTCAATTTTTTAAATTAACTTGAGCTTTTCGAGTCCATTTTCAAAAGCGTTTTAAAATTTTTTCCAATACAAATTTTTTTTTTTATGTTTAAAAACAAAACCCAAAGCTGAAAGTCCGAAAGCTCAAGTGAATTTAAAAAATTAAAAAATTAATACAATAGTTAAGCCCAAAACCATTTGAATCTTAAATATAAAGTTTCAGTTCGACTGGTCAAACCGTGTAGGCTGTAGAAAGGATACAGAGAGACCGACTCCATTTCGAAACCCACTCTTTAATACTCAGAGGACCTCAAAACAGATAAATCTTCAAAATACATAAAATAAGCAAATTTATGTTTTGGATCGCAATTTTGATCCCAGTAGCTATTTAAATTTCAAGGAATGCGGCTAATACAACCTACCTCGCAATTATGTAAACACAAAGCGAAATAAACAATACAATAACAAGTGATTACTTAATCAATAATGTCAACCGTTTTCATATCGCTATAAGTCATCTATCTGAACACGTGTAAATGTGGACATATTGATTTCTTAAGCAAATATGGAAATAAATCAATCCACGCATACTAAATATAGATATCACCAAAAACATATTAATCCGAGCACAAAAAAATAAATAAATATTTATTTAAATAATATCATTAAACAAATAAATTACATGATATAGATTTTTATCAATAATATGTAATAAATTTCCAAAGAACACAAAAGCAACAACACCACTGCGTTATATGTACATACAAGAAATTTGTCTTAAAGGAAACAAAAAAAAAATGATTGCTAATAAAAATAATAATAATCAATTGCGTGTCTTGTAACATTTTTTTTTTTAGAAATATTTAAATTTATTTTATTTTATTTTATTTAGAATCGAAATTATGAAATACGAGAAAACTTTCTCATACGTACACGAGTATACATATAGTTGTTATGGACGTAAGATAAAATAATTTTTGATCCAAATATTGGCGATGTAAAATTTAAATAAAAAAAATAAAAATAAAAACATTCAACCCACTCAACTTGTTTGTTTTGTTGTTTTCGTAATTGAAAGTATTCGCATTTTAAATTAAATATCGGCTTTAGTTAAATTTTTAATTGTAAGATTGATTTTCTTGGGGAGATTGCGTATTTGTACATAGTTTTGATTTTTCTTTAATTTAAAAAAATAATGTTGAAATAGTTTTATGAGATATACTATATACGAGTATATGAGAATTGAATTTCGGAAATTAATTAATTTTCTACGTGCTGCCCACTTATTGATGATTAAGGTTTTTCCTAATCATTTATACTATGGTACCGTAATTAATTATGCGCGGATAAAAAACGATTTTCTATAGATTATATCTCATCTCGTAATTCCCAAAATTTCGCGCGTATATAATCTGTTCAATGTTACAAAACATACAATTAAGGCAATTCGACAGACAATCAAATACGTAACGTATATAAAATTTCTGCACGTCCTATATAAAGTACTTATGCACACATTAAATTGATACACCACAATTAAAGCGCATACAATTAATTTAATTTTAATTTAAATGTTGTTTTCAATATATAACTATTCAACCAATTAATTAATAATGGAAGCACAATATTTTAAAAGCTCTTATATCAATGCCTTAATTGAATGACCCACATTTAATAACTTTGTTGTTTGTAGTATAGGTATGTATGTATATATATACGAGTACGAGTTTGTAACTTACTTTATGTCTGATGTCTAATAAAAATTATTATTATTAATTAATTTTTGCATTTAGTAAAATAACAAATGAGGATGTTAAATAATGCAACATAGTATAGCATGCAAATTAATTAATTTCAATGTTTTCAAATATGTTACGTAATGCTTTTACAAAGTAACGCATAATAACGCGAGCATATAATTCAGAAGATTTCATTCGAATCTGCCGGAAATTCTAAGACAAATTACAACGTCTTGTACACTTTCTAAAAAAAAATAAAAAAAATTGTTTGTCACTAAATACTTCTCGGTATACGGCTAAATGGATTAATAAATTAATTACTTGGTGTTGCGCGTTCTACAAAATTTAATTTAATTTATAAATGTAAAACACATTTAAATAAAATATTATTTTACAAATTGTATTTCTTGTATTTTTTGACATTATTGTTGTGCGGGGTAGCACAGCTTAAACTATTAAGATCGGTTATCAAAGTTTTTTTAACGCACCATGCAGATTGTCAACAAAACAGTTTATAAATTTTCCCGGCTCAACAGCATTACCGAAATTTTAATTCAACCATTAAATCTAGTGCGCACGATCTATACCGGTTATAGTTCAAATCGAATTTATTTTTTGTGTTCGAGTAAAGTAAAAGCATGACAATAGTGATTTTGACTATAAAATTGAAAGCTTTTTAAATATTTCAACAAATAAATTCAATTACATACCTATTTGATTGATTATTGCAAATATTCATCTATGTACAATACAATGTACATATATTTCGTAATTTTATTGAGATTTAATTAAGAAATATTAAAATTGATCGAGTGATAGCAACAGGGTACGTCCGTTGGACGAAACTAACATTTTAGTTTAATTAAGAATTTTCAAGCGTACATGTTACTTACAATATACCATATAACGACCACATAACTACCGGATATAGATAAGTTATGACGACAAATGAATAAAATACCAACCTTCTATGGCTTTAATACAGATTGATTTAACCTTTCACGCAATATTTCAATAAAAAGTTATTTTTGTAAGCAACAAAAAAATTAAGTTATTTTGAAGGTGTGCTGTGGATCAGTTAATTACATAAATAAATTGACCGCAGGGACTCTTGTTAATATATTAAAAAACGAAAAAAAAATTGTCTAGAATTATAATAAAATTGAAAGCACTAGCCCTAACACTTACAACGCTGCAGCTGCCTCCATTTTTAGCTAATTCGGAACACTCTTATACTTAAAATGATGAGACAAGATAATTCAGACAATAACCAAAATAACATTCATGAGAATACGACACGTAGAGCTGTTCAATTTTTCTTTATTTAAGTACTTATATTGATATGTATATCCCGGGAAGTATAATGATTATAGACAGTAACAAGCAAAAGCCACCGCCACATATCCCTGGCTCCTTAAAGTACAGCAAGACGTAATTTAATAAAAAACTTTTATTCGTATTCCCCGGCTGATCCTTCCAAAAGTATTAACGCACCTGTGATTAATTAAACATTATGATGCTAGGTCAAATATGGCTTTTAATCTGGGTCTCTTTGACGGTTACAGCAAATTTAAATTTATTGAGAAGTTGTCCATCCTATTCCATTATTTCTGGCTCAGAAATACTTTCAGAATTTCGATTCAAGACATATCAGTTTCCACAGTTTTGTTGCATCGGGTTGACCGCCAAACTATGAACCACGGATTTTTAAAACACCTTTTGGGCTTTAAAAGAGTAAGCCACAGTAATAAAACCCCCATTAATAAAATTTTTAGAAGTGGAACCATCCTGATTCGGATTCAAAACTTTATTATTCGTAGTCTTCGGTTTAAGGCAGTTTAAATATTTTCCACGGCTTTCGTTTTGTAATATTAGTCTACTATTACAAAACGATAGCCATAGAAGATAATTGCCAAATTCCCTCCGAATTTCCCCCCAGAATGATATCGAATAATCTGTGGTTTTGGTTTTTGATTGGGATATCGGTTTAAGGCAGGTCTTTGAAAATCACAAAATCTCAAAATTGTATAATCCTGAAAGCTGGCCTCGATAACTTTTTGCTAAAGTCGAAACATTTCGTGATCTGGAAATATCTGGAGTAAACGCTGAATAACTCAAAGTTAAGATTAAGCTAAGTTAAGCTGCACACATAACGACAATCTCAAATATTAAAAGCATCAAAAATTCTAAGTATTTCAAAAAATAATTAATTACCCGAAAATCGTTACTATATAATTTTGATTAATAATATAATCTCGAACCATCGCAAATAATCTTCAATAAACTCGAAAATAATCGGGAACGTGTCGAATAATCTCTTGTATACGGTTACACAGCATGCAACTCAAAAGCAATGCTCGAAAACCTCGAAAATTTCGAATAATGCGTAATATTGTTCCATGAAAGCAAAATAACCTGAAAACTCAAATTACCTGAAAAATCTTGAATAATCTGATAGCCAAGCAATTCTACGCCAATTAAATTTTGAAAAACTTGAAAATCGGGAATTATCCCACTTTTTCGATAAATATAGAAAAATTCCGAAAATTTCGAATTAATATCGAATTAATTTGGCGAAGCTGGTTTGAATGTATTTTCATACCATTCCATACAAAATTTGATCAAGATCATATCTAACAACTTTAATTGCCCAGTTTTAATAACATACCGCGTAGAATCTACATTTTAAAGGGTGGTAATTCCAATGTAATAATTTTTTATTTACTATTCACTTGATAAAACTCTTATTGGTCCACCCTTTAGTTCAATTAGAAAGGAGTGTTCATAAATTGAAAAGTTTTTAATCAAACGTGAAATATGTTTGCATGTATTGTTTTACAGCTGAGGATAGAGGGCCTGAGGAAGTTTTACCAGAGCACCCTGTATTTTATAGAGCCATAATCAAAAAATCTGAGCTTTTATAAAGGAATTAGAAACGAGGAAAAAACGAAACTTTTCATAGTAAAACACACAAAACATATGGGAAATCACTTTTTTCCTAAGACAAATTTTTTAATGAAAACCTTACAAATTCTTAATAATGATTTCTGAAATACTTTCATAAATGTTTGAATTTTAACATAAATGAATATCGTTTAAGTAAATCGTTTTCATTTTCTTGTCGTAATTGATTTATTTAAGCCAAAATATTAAAAAAAAATCATAACAACAGCATTCTGGTCAAAGCTTACTACGGTTGGTTTGGTCATTAAGTCAATATACATTACATAGATGGCAGTGATGACTGTAAAAATTTGGAAAAATCGTACCAAAAATTACCACCTGGGGAAATTTCAAGTTCAAAAATTGTAGGAAAAGTAAAACAAATTCACAAAATACGTGTGATAATTCAACTTGTGTAAAAAAATTCATAGTAAAATGTATCAAAGTAGCTGTTTGCTAGCGGATATTTTCGAAAAAGGAAGGAAGGTGTGATGCAAGTGGATATTTTTTTCGGATATTTTTTTATTTACCTTTTTCAATTATTTTATAAGTTTAAATAATAAATTTCTATATAACATCAAAAACCCATGAGATTTCTGTCACTTATTAAAGAAAAGTTTATTATTTTGGTTGCTTTAAAATAATAAAATTTCCAAAAATATGCCGTCGAAAACGCGTTTTGGAAAAATCTCGAATGAATATATTGTAAAGGAAATCGATAAAACTACGCCTGAAAATACTAAGAGAAGTAAATCATCGATTTGGAATCAATTTGATGCATTTTGTAAAGAAAGAAGTTTCGATTTAAAGACAGAACAAAAAATTCCTGATGTCGCTATGATTTTAATGGATTGGGGGTTTAACATGAAAAAGCAAAACGGAGAAGACTATAAAGAGTATGTAATTAAGACGATGTGGAATACAACTGCTAAAATGATTCAGGCTGATTATTTTATTAAATATAAAGTAACTTTCGATCCATTTTCCGATATACAATTTAATGAAGCACGTAAAGCCAGAGATTCGAAACGAAAGCAGCTGCAAAGTATAGTTGAAAAACGAAAAGAAAGTGCGATATCATTTACGAAGGAAGAAATAAATAAAATGGCCGACGCGTGGGATGAAAATACACCGATGGGACTATTAAAAAAAATTTTCCACGTAGCGGCATACGAGTTAGCTTGGAGAGGGGGAGAAGCTGCCAATTGTAAAATAAATTTCTTCAAAACAACAGCATTAAGTGATGGAAGTTTTTCAGGGAGGATTGAATATAATTGTATTTTTTCGAAAACTTGCCAAGGAGGGGCAAAAAAGTGCAGTGACAGTAAATGCCTCATTGAAAACATAGAAAATCCAAACTTGTGTCCAGTTAGATTATATCAAAAGATATTAAGCAAACGCTCTCCAGAGATTACGAACGAAAAATTTTTTCTTACCCCTAATCCCTTCTGGGAAAAACCAAATTCCAAAGGATGGTACAAAAATATGCCGATAGGAATGAATGAGCTTCTGAAATGGACTAAAGTATCCGCAGAAAAAATAGGACTAAATATAAAAAATAAAAAAATTACAAATCATTCACATCGTTCAAGCGCAGTTTCCAATTTGATTAAAGGCGGTATAAATGAACAAGAATTAATTAAAGTAACAGGACACTCTTCTGCAAGCTCAATAAAACCTTACCTACAAATAGATGAAAGCCACCATTCCAACATTATAAAAAATATGCGCCAACCAACTATTCAGAAGACGTCCACTTCTTTAGACACTATTCAGTCCACATCAACAGGGCAAATAATTTATAATAATTGTGTTTTCGAAAATTGTTCCTTTAAATAAATTTTCCTTATATATTGCTCAATAATAAAGTTCCAAAATAAAATTTTTAATCAAAAAAATGTCTAATTTATTAACTTTTTTCTCTTTTCTCGTTGAATTATCTCAACAAATACAACTCGAGCTTTGAGTTAGCCGGGGATTTTTTTATTTTTGCACTCGTAATTAGTATGCGTAGCAATTTAACTCGACAAAACTTTTGTCCAGGCAAAAACACTCGAGCTGCGCTCTCGTGTTTTTTCCGTACAAGTTTTGTCTCGTTAAATTGCTACGCATACTAATTGTTCGTAAAAATAAAAAAATATCTGGCTAAATCGAAGCTCTTGTTGTATTGCTGTTGATAATTTTGTGATTAAATAATTTTTTTTCGTATTTTTCTGTAAACATTTTAGACATCTTACTTACACTAGTAAAACTAAAGATAAATTTGGCAAGTATTATTTTAATTCGTCAGAGCCAACTTTAATGTATTTTTCAAAATGAAAGTTCGAAAAAATATATTTTAGAAATAATTTAATTTTAATATTTCTGCAATTAATATTTACTTAATACCAATATGGCCTTCTTGTATATTGTTCTTAAGGATATGTAGAAAACTTTTATATAAACATTTTATAATATTTTTGCTTTTTTCATTGAAAAACTTGAAGCTAAAAACACCATTTTTACTATGGATTCCTATGGAAATCAGTGAAAAGTTATACCACTAAAAAAGCTTCTAAAAAATACGTCATTAAGATTATGGCTCTATACTCTAGAAGGCTCTAGATTTACTCATAACATAACAAAAATGTACATTGAATTGTGTCGGTGTGATATTATCACTAACACTAATATACCTAAATGTACATTTTTATATGCATGTATAGGGACAGAACGGCTTATATTGGGTGTACAAATAAGTTTTGAGGGATTTACAAAGATGGCGTAACTAAAAATCAGTATGTGTTATTTCGCTGAAGTGTAAACAAGATATTTTTTTTTGTGCTCTAACACTTAGCGGCCACACACGGTAACTAGTTACCCCAAGCTCAGAAAAAGTGAAATTAGAGGTCTAAAACCTTTGAAATTGATACAAGTAGCAACATCTGCCGGTAGTAGACAAGTGTGAGATGTGACTCCATTACATAGGAAGCCGAAAAAACGCGTGGCGGCGCTTTGAGCGTTCGTTTTCTCGACGTGGGGTAACGAGTTACCCCATAGTGGCCGCAACCGTTGCTCGGCACAGATCAAAGTCAATAGACAAAATAAAGGTAAGTTTTTGATATTCTAGTAAAAAAAAAAAATGCTTCAATCCTAGTCGTTATGGAATCTTGTCTGTTCATGTGAAATAAATCAATCTCATTTTTATATGATATTGTTTATTAAATAAATCTAGTGAATGTTCATTGTAGGATAACACATGGGTTCTAGGTTATGAAAATACGATGTATAAACTTACCCTATGTTTTTTTTATTTTATCGGAGAGAGCAGACAGAGCAAAAACAAAAAAAAAAGACAATACTGCGTTTTTATTTTACACGTATTGTTGGTTTTTTTTTCTGTTTGCTCTGTCTGCTCTCTCCGATATATTAAAAAAACATAGGGTTAGTTTCATATATATCAACAATTTGTATGTCTCAAATGCCCATAAATAAAAAATTGACAAGATACTTTCCAAACAATTTTTTGGCTTAAAAATAGTTCTGCGTCTACATGTGAGATTCATCGACCAAATTATACGGTAAAAATAATTTTGCCTGGGAAACGCAATCGGCTGAACGAAGATCAGATCGTGTAAGCAGAGGTGAAATTCGCATTTCGGTGTAAATCTGAATTCGCTAGAGAACTTTTGGGATCTCTTGTTTAATCAAGAGATCATCGTAGCAATCGTCGACAGCACGAATGAGAAAATCGAGGAGGTGTCTGCTAGCCTGGTTGTTGAAGATAGAGCCCAGACCTACCACCATCACACTGACCCGCTTGAAATCAGGGCTTACATTGGTGTTTTATACTATGCTGGCTTATGGAAGTCTTCCAAGGTGGATAACAACGAACTCTGGGACAAAAGAAACGGAATCAACTTCTACAGGGGTGTCTTTCCTCGAATGAGGTTTGAGTTTCTTCGGTCTTGTTTGCGTTTCGATGCAAGAGAGAATAGAGATCCAGATGATAGGTTTTCGCCCATCAGAAAAATTTGGTCCATTTTCATCAACAACTGCACCAAGTATTATAATTCAAGTAATAAATGTATAGTCGACGAACAGCTGCTTGGATTCAGGGGCCGGTGTGCAACTCGGATGTACATTAGGTCAAAACCGGACAAGTGCGGACTAAAGCTGTTAACCCTCAACGATGCTTCGACCGCCTACCCGATTCACGCTATCCCGTACCTGGAAAAGACGCCACCATTGATAATCCCCAGAGATTAACTAGCGGAGAATACCTTTTTCAAGCTGTAACGGCTCCAATACACGGCACCAACCGCACGGTGACGTGCGACAATTGGTTCACCACCGTCGCTCTGCTGACCAGAATGTTGGATCAACCTTTCAACATGTCTGTGACTGGAACTGTCAGAAAGACTAAACGGGAGATTCCCATGGAGATGAAGTTAGCGTCGAAGAATCCTCCTGAAACAAAGTTTTGTCACACCAAAGATATAACTTTTATTTCCAATACACAGAAGAAGAACAAAATCGTCTTGGTGGCTTCGACTTATCTCCATACCCAGGAGATAACGGACGGAAAGCCGACCGAGGGACGGATACTTTCAATCAATTGTGTCGCGCCTACTCAGTCGCTCAGAGAACGAACAGGTGGCCGATTTTCTTCGGGATGCTCGATCAAGCAGCCATCAATTCCCGCATTATGTGGAAACTAAAAGTCGGCGACGCACGGGAACCCACTACTGCGATCATCGTTTTGAAGAAACTGATTGATCATCTCACCGTCCCGAACCAGAGGTTGGCAGGACCATTTATTCGGAAAAAGCTACAGATGGTCATCAAGAGCATCCTAAAAATTGACAACAACCAAGAAGTGGGTGACCTGGAAAGTTACCTTCGACCAAGCGCGGAGGTGCGTACTGTGCGACCGAAAGAAGGACAAAAAACGCGTGTTGTTGTTCAAATGTCAAATTGGCAAATTTTTTTTGTTCAAATGTCATAAAAATAATATTTTTTCACTTTTCTGTACGTAAATATGTATTTAGAACCTAATAAAGCACAAAAAAAGCAAATTTTATGATTTGTAATTTTTTTCATTTTTCCCTCCAGTAATTTTGCAAAATAAATATACTTTTTGAATGATCGGCGGATACTGTTATTTTTTTATGATAGTGGTATATGTTGTGCCTACAATCCTAAAATTTTAGCCCTTAATATTGAAAAATGGCGAAGTAATGAATTTTATTCCGGAAAAAAACCATTTTTGCTGAATTTTCACATATATGACCAGTTTTTACAACGCCATCTATAAATTGACCGATAAAAATCATTAGAAATGTTGAAGAACTCTTCAACAAACATGAAACAATCGGTTAGTAGTCTTAAAACACTCATATGTCTTGTACAACTAGGTTTTTGAGTGTGTCGTAATGAGTTACCCCATGTGGCCGCTATATGGCCTGGCTGAGGTGTGGCCAATAAGAGCTAACCATGTCAACCTTTGTGCCAACAAAACACAATTTGCGGGAAACCCTGTTTTTATGTTTTAGTTGAAGCTATCGAAGCTTATTGTTTTAAGTGTGAAGCATACGGGGAACCGATCCATCAATAAAAACATGCGAGTACTGATTTCGGCGTTTTAAAAATGGTGATTTTGACACCAGAGTCAAAGAACGCGAAAGGAGGCCAGTAAAGTTTGAAGACGCTGAGTAGCTTTCATTATTGGACCAATATTCATGTCAAACTCAAGAGGAGCTCGTTGAAACTTTGAGAGTGACTCAACAAACCGTCTCAAGGCCTTGCCTATGGTGCAAAAACAAGGAAAATGACCAAAGAAAACTGCTCATCGAATCTTCACGTGGGACGAAAAGAATTAGTTTGGAGTGATATACTATGAGCTGCTCCAGCCTAATGAAACCATCACTGGAAAACGTTATCAAAAACAATTGATGCAATTAAGCAGAGCATTAAAGCTGAAACGCCCACAATATGCCAAAAGACATAAGAAGGTGATCTTTCTGCAAGACAACGCACGGCCACATGTTGCAAAAGTCGTCAAGGGTACCTTAAGGGTCCTACCCAACCCGCCGTATTCACCAGACATTCCCCTTCCGATTACCACTTGTTCCGGTTGATGACTCGTGGCCTGGCCGAGCACTTCACTGCTTACGAAGAATCCAAAAAATCGGTCCATTCTTGGATCGCCTCAAAAGTAGAGGAATTTTTTCGACGCGGAATCCGTATGCTGCCAGACAGATGGGAAAAAGTCGAAGTTATAAATTTTTTTATTGGTTTTGATAACCACAGCACGCATTTACAATTGATTTTTGAGTGATAAAGATTTATAGAAACAAAAGAAAAACTGGAGAAAAATTTGGTTGCACTTGCAAAACAGATAAATCCGGTACAATTTGGGGATTAAAAAATATTTTTTTTTCCCACAAACTGAGAATTTTATAAATCAAAGCTAACATATATCAACAAACACTATTTGATCTTTAAAAATAAATTATTTATGTTGATTAAAAAACTACAATTAACATTTATGTTACAATTTTATCGGAAAGATTCTTATGCAGGTTAGTTTAACCATATAAAGGGTTTTCCAATAAGAGAAATTAATAAATGTTTATTTCATTGTAAAGAGGAAGGTATGCCATTGACATTTGAAAACGATATCAGCCAAATGGCCGCCACGGCTACGCTTGCAGCACCTTATCCTTTTCATGAAATTTTTCATGACCAATTCGCACATTTGCGGCTGTATGTCCTCGATAACTTCACGAATTCCCTCTTTAAGGTCTTGAATCGATTGTGGAGCATTGGCATAGACCTTATCTTGGACAATTGGTAAAAGTTATGGCCTCTGAGATGCACAGAAAGGATCTTGGGGACTAGATCAGATGTGAAGTAAAATATACAAGTTCGTATGACACGAATTCAATCAAAATCTTTTGTAACATTGATTTTTTGAATTGTGGCGAAATTTACAGCAGAGACAACCTTCCATTATTCCGGGCTGTAATGACGCAGCTTATTGAATCATTTTTGCGATTCGATAACTACCGGACGAAACAAGAAAGTTTGAATACCAACAAACTGGGATGCGTAACCATAGGCAATATCTTCAAAAGTTGCAAATTGACGGAACAATTGTTAAGAAAGAAAATCACAGTACTTGGTATCATTACTCTTTAAGAGCAACAAACCAAACATTATGAAGGATTCGGTCATAAAACATATAAAAACATAAGACCGGAAGAATCTTCGCTATTTTGTTTCAACGGTCAGTCGACACTTTTGAGTTATGTACCAAAGAAAGAGTGATGAAGAAGAGCGTGAGAAACGACAATGTACTAGTTAGGGTACCAGTATATGTCTAATAAAGGCAAGCATCAAGTACCGAAGAATACCTGCTTGAACCTGTGCTCCGGAATTGCTGACAATAAAACCAGCATTCTTTGCCATTATTACAGGAACCCGACGTGTTCTAACCATGCAAAATTGCTTTATAAAACATCCGGTATCAGAGAAGTGCTTGATTCAGATGAAAGATAGACAGTAACTGACGCATTTCGTGGCAGTTCTCATTACCGTTATTAAGTTTAGGAACCCCAATGAAAATTATTTAAAAACTAGGACAAACTAAAACATTTTCCTGGACGCCCGCGAAAATTTAAGAACCCAGAACATGTCCGAGGAAACCAGGACGTCTGGTCACCCTACCCGTTAGTTTTGAGTTTCGACAACTTATCACAATTGCTAGGAAACTTGTTTATGTAAGCATTATGAGAACTCAAAATGTGTTAGTCATTCAAATTTTGTCGGTATTTCAAAATTCTCGAAATAGGTTTAATGCGTATTGCAATCGGAATTCTCCTAATAGCGATTATTCGGGAGTTTTGGTATTTTGTAATTTTTCGAGGTTTCAAGCTTACGAGTATATGAGATTACCCAACCTTCTTGATATTACTCGAGTTTAGTTTGAGTTGAATTTTCGTTTGAGATTACCCTTACATTCTCGAAAATCAAGATTTTAACATTTCTGATTTTAAATTTCTAGGTTTGATTAGTGTTAACTATATCAACATTACAGAATATTTTTGGGATTGCATGATGCTTGTATGATATTAGAGATTCTTATTCGAGATTATTCGGTATATTCGTGTCACTCGATATTACTCGAAATTTGCAAAGGGTTCAGTTGAGGCAGGGTTGTGTGGCGGCTCATTCATTTTTCATTACTCTCTACCACACAATTAGTTCGCACGAGAACAGAACAGAAACAAAGAAACGCACCTTATTCATTTGCAATTATAGCAACTGCACGACAAAAACAAAACACAATACAAAATTGTACTACATAAAATTATTATAGGTAATCAGTCTCATCTCAATTTTCAAAGTGACAATTCGTCCCACTCATTCTGTTGGTCGCCAACCACATTTTTGGTGTAACAAAGAAAATGGTGGTGATAGATTAACATAAAAACATAAAATTATAATTATAATAATTTAAAATCAATTTGCCGTGTTTTAATTTTTATTAATATAAATGCATAGCTTTTATAGTTGTTAAGTTACATGACGTTACAAAGATGATACCTTGTCGAGAATATTTGACAATTATTTTACAAATATATTTGGATTTATCCGAATATTGTTCATTTAAACACTTTAATATTTAAAAACTTCTTTAAACAATTTGGTAACACACTAATCATCTGTTTTGTAAAATTTCTACATAATAAAATAAAATTTGGTCGATTCGTCGATTAATTAGAAAATCGTGGTGTAACTGAAGAGAAAGCATCTGTCATGAACTTTATAAATTTATAGCCAGTTAAGACCTCAGTCAAGTGACCTCATGTCATCCTCTATTCACCTACAACGTGATACAGAAAATTAAATTCTTATTCAATTAAGCATTGTGAATTCATAATTTTTCGAAATTAATTTTTAATTAAAATTTTTAATTTATCTCAAAAAATTTAAAAATAAGAGAACCCAAAAAAATCCAAATTTAATTTCCGAAATATGTAGATAATTCCAAAAAAAATCGATTTTTTTATTTGCCAAAGAATATGAAAAAAAAAATTGATCCATTTGTAGTTCTATTGGTGAAAAAAAAACAGATAAAAAGCGAGGTTATGTTTACAAATTTTACATATTGTATTGTGAAATCTAAAGTTACCGTAAAAAGATAGAAAATGTTTTAAGAAAATAGCATCTTATTTTTGTTTATCTAATTTTGACGTTTACATTTCTATTTGTTTGTGAAATTCGGATCAAATCTACCAAAAAATCCAGATTATTTAAAAATGATCCGGAAAAAATCAATTTGTTTTCTCTGCAAAGAATATTAAATTTCAATTTGTTGATCCAGATCAATTTTTTTTGATTCGGATTAATTTTTTTTCTCCCAAAAGAATTCGATATAAACTTTATTTTAGTAACACAAAACTACGAAACACTGGTTTACGTTTGAATGGCTAATTTAATTAATATTTCACTATACAAAACTTAGTACTCAGATTAAAGTGAAATGAAATTTTAACGCGGTCTCCAAAATTGATTTACGTAAATATTTTTCTTCCAAATTTTAATAAAATCATAAATGTCAAAAATCCACGTGATAATAATGTTTGAAACATTATTTTATGACAATTTTAAGTAAAAAGTTTTTACCACTTTACGGTTTTAGAAACCTTCTTCTTGTACCAACCGCTTGTCTTACAAAAATGTCTGATTGCATCAAGCGTATAAGCAACAAACGAGAAATCTCCAAAGAGTTCCAAATGAACAGAGATTTTTCCAAAGTAGGCGAAGTTACAAATGTATGATTCGACTGGTGCTTAACGCATTTAAATTTTAAAGTCTAATTCTTATGAATTGTCCGACACAATATTTATGACAAATAGGTTTTTTCAACAAAAAAAAATGTCATTAACGAGTTGAAGATGCTAAGAGGAACACGTATAATTTACATATACGAATTTTTATTAAAAATAATATTTGGAGTAACCACCGCCTCTTGTTGCCTTACATCTCATCAATAGCAGGACAAAATATCCGCTTTCAGACATATCCCGAAAATTTTCCGTTTAATAAAGTTGTTGTTTCAAAAATGATTGGTGGTAGAAAAATTTAAGTGGTTTCACCAAACCACTCACTAGTGTTTATTTCGTCATTTACAGATTCTGATCATATATGTAAATTCAAAATGCAGGTAAAAAAAAAAAAAATTATTACTTGTCTTATTATGTACAATTAAATTCAATAATTTATTTTAATATTTTATTTCTTCTGTTTTATCTCAAACCACAAAATGATTTATTACATTGTATTCTTTAAGACATACACATTCATTTTGTAATTTATTACCTATACGATTATATGCAAATAATATGGTAATATTCTGGCGAGATATATGCACCCTAAAGGGAAAATATCATAATCCGTTCTTATTTTATCTTTCAACCGTTACTAATAATGAAAGGATAATTTATTATTCAATTTTCAACAGGATCATATTGTGCTGATCGCGTAATCATAAATATGCCGCGTCGTTACAACATATATACGTCGGTTGAATATTGAAATGTATACTTTCACCAAACCGTAGGGTAAAAATTCCTATATATACATTTAAGTTGACACAAGACCGATATAGTCAATGACTTAAAATTAAAAGTGACATACCTGATGTCAGTAATTATCTTTTTATGTAGAGTAGTTAAATATGTTGTCCCTCGATTCATTTAATCAAATCAATGTTAGTTTAACAAAAGTTTTATATATTCGATCCTTTCTATCTGTATATATACTGCGAGGTTATCAGGAAGGTTTTTTTGATCTAAAAGTGAATAAAAATAATTTTACGGTGACTAACCAATACGAAATTGCATCAATATTAAACCCTAATTTTGGTTGGGTATTTGAACGCGCAATTTTGTTTTAAATAAGAAAGTCAATCGACGCCTTACTATCATCATATCTGATCTCAATTTAATAAATTTTATCTTTGCCTGTATCCAATATAAAAATAAAAACTAATAAAAAATCAATTAAATCAAAATCAATTTAATTTAATTTAAAAAATTAAAAAAAAAATTGTTCGTTATACGTTTTAAACGAAGAAAATTTATTTTTTTTTTTTTGGATTATATAAGAAAATTCCTCAAGCTAAAAAGTGGTACGGATTTACTTAAGCTACGTATATGGTTTATTCGTCCAAACCAAACCCCATCATTAAAATTGCAAATAGAAAAAAAATGAAGTAAATTAATATGTCTTTAAGAGATAAACATAAAACACACTTCTGCGCGAGTATTATTATGTAGATCAAATCGTTTATTGCATATTAGTTGGATGGTGTAAGTAGTTAGTTGGTACGTTTGCATATATTTATTTACCATACACTAGTTAGTGGTAATTTATTTGAAAAGTATAATCGGAAGTCATTAAAATGGACACCCACAGAAAATAGACTTTCAAAAATCAAACAAAAAATATTTAACCATCAATATATTTAGAATTTGAATTGAATATTGAAACAAAACATAATTTAAACTTATCTGATAATAAAATAAAAATTGCATCACTATTATATTGTATTACAGAGTTTCTTGTATTACATAACCGCATTCTACATTTTAAGACAGGCAATCATTCTCATTCAATATGCTGACTTTTAATAGTTCAGGAAATAAATAGTTGGTTATTTATTTTAAATTATAATAAAATATCTCAATAAGATCAATAAAAAAAGATTTAATGGGCAACAACGAAAGCGAAAATTGCAGATACATTTTTTGTATGCTAGGTAAATGTGTATTCGATGTGACCATACCCAACCGTATACACATTTTTTACTTCGTCTTTTCAAACTATTAATTAAACAGTCATAACATATTATTACTATATTAAGACTAATAAAGCAGACATGTTGTAAAAAAAAAAAAAAATTAAAATATTTAGTTTGTTGGAAATATTTATGGAGGCGCCAAAATAGCACATGTCACAAATAAAAATTGTAACATTAATTATAAAAATAAAAAAATAAAATTGTCCAATCAATTGACAACTGATGTCATAACTAAAATGTGGTACTCACATTCAATCAAAATCATTATTTAATTAATGATTTTACAAAATATAATTTTATTCATAATGGCGACAAATGAAAGTAAGTTTTTCCAAGCCCAATAATATCTAGGCTTAAAGAGTACTTGTTTCTACTATAGGATATTGATAACATTACCAGAGCTATAAGTTATGTGGTTGCGATTACCCTGACTTTTGACTTTTTGTTGTAATGTTGCTTGAAATTACATCCTTCCCCTAAATTCCCCCTTTTAATAATTCCAAAATAGAGGTTTCAGTACTTTATATTTTAACAAAAATATAAAGGGCTGAAACCTCATGAGGTGATCAACTCCTAATTAATCACCTCTTAAGTCAATCTTCAGCTCAACCTCTAGCTCAATTTACAGCTCAACCTCATCGCAAAACAATCCTAAACGCAATCACCAAATTAATATTTATCACACAACTTCACACTTAATGGCCAACCCAATCCCACTAAAACCTAAACTCCACCCAAATTTACCAATAACCGAACATCTCCCTCAAATCCAACTAAATTTATAATCAAACCCTATTCACCATCATACCATAATAACAACGTACGTATACAATCATCACAGAGCGAAAAAGCTTTGCATGGATCATGCATACCAATTCATAAATGAAGAAATGGTATTTTTCTCTTTTTATGCATAAAATTCATTGTTTAAGAATAACAATCATGAACCATGAATAAATGTCAGTGACTGCTTATTCATAATCTAATCCATTCGCTCCAAACAAATGAGCGATAATATGTTATCACATATGTATTTATACATATTTCCACTTATTTTACGTTTTACCACATATTTTATTGTTTATTCGAAATATTTTTAATTTTTCTTCAAGAATAACATAATTCGACTTTTATAGCTTAAAATTTGATAAAGCAAATTATTTTATAAGACAAATATTAAATTTAGGCCAACAAATATTTTTTTTACTTTGGCCTAAACTCCGCTAAGTTAGATCAATAAATTAAGATAAAGGCCAAATTAAAATATATATCTCAATCATCCGGCGATCTTCTAGAATAGCAGATTTTGTGATTGTTGTTTTTATTCGTTAACGTATTTGTCAGAATTCACAAGAATTTTAGTAAAGTATTGAGTTGTCAATATACATTTTTGAATTTCAACATATCGAATATAATATCAGAATTTCGAGCAAAAATCTGAATGATAATTTGAATTCCCAAAAGTAATGGAATAAATTCTTGAGTAGGAACTTAAATTGGATTTAAAAATTGAAAAATTGAATTAGAATTACAAACTATATTTGAACAACTTCTTGTGTTGAATATGAATCAAAATCTAATCGTAGTGTTCAGCAGAAATTTAGCTATTAAACTTTGTATTCCAATCTTTGAATAAAAATTTCAACCAAGGCTTGACTAAATATTGAGTGGATTTAAAAAAAAAAACGGTTTTACATCCATACATTTACAGTTTGAAATTAAACAAATACAATTTTAATTGAGTTACAATTCGAACCACGACACCTTGCAACATTTTGAGTTAAATTTAAAATAGAAATTAAGAAAATGTTTCTGGATTAAACTAAATTTTGCATGGAATTTAAATAGTATAAATGGTTGTACAGTGTTACTTGGGTTAAAAATTGATCTGGTTTTGAGCAAAAATTTGAGTGTAAATTTTAATTCAAGAATTTAGTTTAGAAATTTGTATCGGAAGTTTTGAGTGAAATTTAAATTTACAAAAATGGTTTTGGCATTAAAACCTAATAAAATCTTTGGCGAATTTATACCATTTCACGAAATTTTGAGAGAAATATAAGTTAACATTGCACAATAGTTTTAGTGAGTGGATTTTCAATTAGAAAACAAAAATGTGAGAGCAAATTAGGGGGAGCTATAGAATAGATATGTCAAGGGAAAACCAAAATACACATTTTGAAACCAATTTGAATTGGAACAAAAAATTAGACTGAAAAAGAAAATAGTTTTTATGAATTCGAATGGAACCTTGGATGCATCCAGAATAAAATTAGATTACAATTCCATCTGGATTTGAATGAATCAACTTTGAGTGGCAATTTAATCCGAAATTGAGTTAAACTTCCAAACTGTACTTGAATGTTAAATGTAATTTTGATCAAGCTTATTGAATTAAATTGAAAGGAAAACTTCAGTGAAATTTAAGGATTAACAAATATTTAGGTATTCTGCTAATTGATTATTGTATAATTTTCCTTTTAATATGTGAATGGTATTCGCTCTAGTAACTTAGTTTAAAATCAAAATGGATTCGAAAAAAATTAAGATTTTTAGTCAGAAATTTAGTTCCAAGAAGTTTTCGAATTTGAACAAAATGAAAAATAGAAATTTTGAACATAAATCTAATCTAAATTGGCTTCGACAGAGAAGAACTTGATTAAGAGAACGAAAAGATAAAATTAGCTTGAATGCTAAACTAGACATAATCAATTTAAGTGAAATTTTAAGTAGAATTTGTCTTCTTTATTTTGCATTTGGGAAACACATTTTGAAAACATTTTTAACAAAATATTTAACACACTTTATTTGAATGAGCTTAAATTCTAAACACGATTTCAACAAATTTTTTAGTTCAACTAGAACTATAGGAATCGAGTAAACATCTGAATGAATTTTGTTTTATAATAGAAGCATTTCAATTTTAAACCGTAATTGAAAAAAAAAATAGGGACATACATTAGAAATAGAGTTTAACAACCTTTAATAACAGTTTGAATGAATTTTAAAAATTTAGTTTAGAAAAATTTTTATTTAGAGTGGGGTAAAATAAGATTTGAATAAAATTTGGACTAAAAAGAGTTTGAGCAAAAATTTCGATGCAATTTAATGAAAAAATATTTAAAAAATGAGCTTGAATTCCAAATTTAAGTAACGCAAATTTATGGTTGCAATTAAGCTAGAAATTTTGTGATATTTTGCTTACAAATAAAGTAAAAATTCCAACCTTAAGAAATTTATTGAGAATTTATTTGAGTGTTATTAGAAATGCTGAGTTGGTATTTGAATTTTAAGTCGTAATTGAAAAAGAAAAATGTTGAGTAGAAATTGAATTTGAATAGTTATTTGTCCTTGAACAAAAACATAACTGTAATTTAATTTTGATTTTAAAAGTAAAGTTTTTATATGATTTTAATATGTTCCGAAGATTGTAAAGAGAATTCAATCCAGTTTCGAACTGATGAGCTTATGATTATGAAAAAATCAATCTTCTCATCAGGCCGCGGCGACTGGACTGATTATACCACAATTTACATTCTATATATACAGAATGTGCTGTGCGTTAAGTACTAACGAATCGTACTAATACAGATGAATTCTCTTACAATTTTTCTTCTTCACAATATTCACACAGCTCTATTTCTGTGTACGCTAATGTTTAATTTTTATTAATTTTTTGTTGAATGTTAATTAATTCATGTAATTTGTAATATGCTACCGGTGATTAGACCATTTTAAGTGTGTTTCGATTAACACGAGAAGTATATTAGTATTTACGAACAGTAATTCAACGAAAGAGATTTGAGTTTTGACTTCGAATTGGACTGGCAAGAGAAAAATTAAAGATTAATTTACAATTATAAAATCGATTTGAGCATAATTGTATGTTTGGTGAGAGCGAAAAGTTTCTGAGAAAAAGTTGTTTTGAATTCCAAAATGTTGGATGCAATTAGATAGACATTTTTTTGATATTTTGAACACAAGGAGGCTAAGTTCCAAACTCGATTTGACAAAATTGAAGTAGGAATTGAGTTATAGAAGATTGAGTTATAGAAAATTCTTAGAGAAATTTGAATTTATAGACGGAGCATACCAAATAAACTGAGAGCCTATTTATTTATTTCGATGGTGTAGTTCTGAGCGCTACAAGAATTTCGGTCGCAAAATGAGACTGGATCTTCATATACGTACCCAGTCGTACAACAATAAATTTTGTTTTTTCGATTTATTTTAGTAATATTGTACGTCTAGTACCTAGATAAAAATTCAGCTCTCAAGTCTCATTCAATGGCCAAAATGCTTGCTCAGAACATTATCTTTTCTTGCCTGCCTGTATTTTTTTTTCTATTGGAAAATTAGGAAAAATTTCACGTCGGGTGTGAAGTGAATAAAAAAAATAGACGCTGAATAAAACTGGATAGTACGATCGGAGTATTTGTACTAACTGATTCGCCTAGTCTATACTTCTGTACTCAGCTATTTCATTTCGAACTCCTCTGTTCTAATTGCTGCTAAACTAATAATACTTTAACAGAATATTTTGACGTATTATGGGCTATTGCTTGCAATTAATAATAATATTCTTGAAGATAACTGGATTTATCATAAAGCACCTTCTCAAAGCTAATTTATAATGGTTTCCGTTCATTATCCAGCAAAAAATAATAATATGGACCTCTTGCAGGAATGTGACAGTAATTTTAGCAGACAATGTTCATTCAAACACAGTTTTAGTTTAAATTATATAAACATTTCAAACATAGCAAATTTCAGTTGCGCAAGAAACAATTTAATAATAATGAATCCAAAGCGCACCGAACGGCTGAAATTTGCGCTATCATACATCATCATTCTGATATTCAGGAGGTCTTAATATAAAGTAAGCCTTTTATTTTCAATTTCTGTCATACATGTGTCGATTTATTTATGATTTTGGACTAAATATCCAAAAATCAGCTCAATTGATAAAATTTTAGAAATTTCTTCATAGTAGAAAAGAGATGGTGGTGTGAGATATTAAGAGTGGCCTTCCGTAGGTCTTAAACAATATTTGTGAAAAGTTTGGTACAAATCGTGTGGATTTGTTTAAATATCATACATACAAACACTCACTTTATATAAATATATATATAGATTGCTCGACTGCTCACTGAACTCTAATCGAACCCCAACTCAATTCCAAGTCAACCAAAATTAACCCGCAAATGGAACCCAACTCAACCCTATATCGCATCCTAATCCAACGCCAACTCGCCTCAAACTCAACTTCAACTCAACCCGCAAATTGACACCTAAACAACCAAATTTTTGGTCATTTCTTACAGGATTTTAATACTTTGGTCTTTTTAGACCGAAGTAAATAAATAAAGAGCCCGAAACCGAAAACAAAACAGTTTTCTTTTGTTTTGATATTTAAATTTGGCTCAAAACCTAACAAGAATTTTCATGTAATATGCCGAATCATATAAGCGTTTTGTCCCCGGAGGGCTGGCGTCTTCTGGAAGGGGGGAATAAAGCTGTGTAGTAATACCAGCTCCGTAACATTCCTTTAGTGTGAGCTCCAGCAGGATGATCTGGTCATGTTTTAGGCAGTGCTGTCTGTGGGCCCACGATCTGCGTGAGGGGTAACCTGAGCGTAATTCGCGAGTGTACGTACTACCTCCTCGTGGTGACCTCCGGAAACTGTTGGCTTGTTAACCGAACAACAGGCTAAAGTACGACGCTAAAGGATGGTATAAACCTTGAAAAAAAAACGCAAATCTAAGATGAGACATGTGCGCCGAGAGATGAATGATCATGAGTAGTTGGTCGCTAGCATGGAACTCCGGATACTAGGCGACCTCCGGTTTCAATCAGTCTCACCACGGCAAGAGGCGCTGCCATGATGGACCTTTCATTCCCCAAACAAACCAATATCGTATGGATTTAATTAAAAACAAGCAAAATAAGAGCGATGCTCCTTCAAACGCACCAATCTCAGAAGATGTCAAGAACCATTCAGGCCCTGCCTGAGTTCAAAAATCAATAGATCAGAGTAGTGAAAATTCTAGCACGGACGTAGTGGTGGGCTCTACTATTCATGGCACTCTATTGCCTGAAATGGATACCCAATCCACGTCGACAACGGCCGAATTAAACAACGAACTTGAGGAATTGGAGCTCGAGGCGACAGCAAGGAGGATAACACGCCTCAGTGGTCAGGGGACAGAATTATCCAAACAAATAAAAGGAATAGGTCGGACGACGCCTCTACCCCCAAAGGCATCGCGGCAAAAAGAGGGAAAGTTTCCAGTTCTTCACCGAAGGCAGAATATGGACCTAAGAGACGCAGATTGGAGGATTGTTGCAAGGAAGGAGCGAGAAGGCTACCTCCTTCAAATTACGGTGTCGGTTTCACATAAAATGGCGGAGACACTCAAGGGCTCCAACTATAGAGTCAACTGGATGTTTGGCTCTTTACACTTCCGCCCAAAGAAGGAGAAGGCGGTGGATGCAATCAAGGGGAGAGTGACGGAGCCGAATCTGCCTGGCACGTCAAGGGCAGCTTTGGCTGAGAACGCTGGCCGCGGTGGTGGGCGCACTGGGCCGGGGGAGGCCAGGAGACCTGGCACCTCCAGAACAGGGAGACCGGCGAAACCGGGCCGAGGAAGGAGCGGAAAAATACATGGGCTGACCCCTAGAGGAAGGGTATCACAATAGGAACCTTCAATTAAACCAGGCTCTCCGGAGCCTAAGAAATGAACAAATTCACATCATGGTGATGCACACCAAACCAACAACAATAACGAAACTGAGATTCGTGCAGATTAATCTGCATCGATCGAAGACGGCTACAAACAACCTAAACCGTCTTCTTAAGATTAATGACTGGGATATAGCGCTCATAAAGGAGCCTTGGATCAACAATGGAAATATTAAAGGTTTTGCAGCCAATACAGGTAAGCTAGTCTACGAAACGGCTACAGATAGGCCGAGGACAGCAATTCTCTGTCGCTCAAGGCACAATATCGATCTTCTCTATTAACCAATTTATTTCTAGGGACATCACGGCGGTTTCAATAGAAATGCCCTTACCCAAAGGAGGCAGGAGGGTAATTAGCATCGCTTCTGCATATTTTCCCGGGGATGAAAATGACTCCCCTCCAGAATTGGTACAGAGCTTCGTGAATTATTACACGACTCATCACCAAAAATTCTTCATTGGTTGTGACGCTAATGCACACCACGTAGTCTGGGGAAGCAGCAACACCAATTTAAGAGGTGAGCAACTTTTTGAATTCTGTCTTAGTAACAACTTACGAGTAGGAGTAAACAATAAAGTGAGTGATGCAACCTTTGTGAATACGGTTAGGAGAGAGGTACTGGATGTTACCCTGTCTGACATGGGTACCTCCAGTGTAATTCTCGACTGGCATGTGTCCAAGGAAGCATCCCTCTCAGATCATAAGTACATCAGGTTTGGTATCAATATCCCTTCAAGACAAGAGTTGATGTTAAGGATACCAAATGTCCAGTCTATAACGACAGACTTTCGGATAACTTAGCTGGTCTACAGATCACGATAAACTCTGTCGAAGACCTCGACAGAGTGGCAAATGACGTTACAGAGGCAATAATTAATGCCTACTACTCAAGCTCACCTCAGGTGCGTATCAGAGGCACAAGGGATGTTCCTTGGTGGAACCAGAACTTGGAAAACATGAGACGAACGATTGGACTGCCTATCAGAATTCCCTTACCCAATACAACATAGTTCTTAGGCAGAGCAAAAGGCTAAGCTGGAGAGACTTCTGTAAAAAAATAGACAAATTACCTATGGCGTGTCGACTACAGAAGGCATTCTCCTTGGAGCACAGAAATCCCTTGGAATCTGTAAGGAAACCAAGTGGAGAGACAACCAGGAAAGAGACTCTGGAATGTCTAGTGAGAGGGCACTTCACAGAATGTGTAGTACTGAGGCATCAGGAAGAATCCAATGCAAGTAGCGTACAACCGTATCTGGTTTCAAAGGGGGCTCACAAGTTTTCGAGGCAGTTTTTGGCGCCGGAACGGATAAACTGGGCTGTCAAATCATTTGGCCCTTTCAAATCACCGGGATTGGACTGCGTATACCCCGCCTTTTTACAACAAGGCTTGCAGATTTTGCTGCCTTATCTTACTATACTCTTCAGAGCCAGCTACAGCTTCGAATATGTTCCAAAATGCGGGAAAGAGGTTCGGCTGATTTTTATCCCAAAAGCGGCAAAAAGATCCCCAGAGGAGATTAGGTCTTATAGAACTATTAGCCTCACATCATTGATACGGAAAACAATGGAGAAAATCCTGGGACATTGTATTAGATCCACCACTCTCTAAACATACCCTGTGGGCTCATGGCAGCACACCTACCAAATAGGGAAATCAACAGAAACAGCTCTACACGAGCTGACATCGGAAATCGAAGATACGCTCCGGAATAAACAATTATTACTATGCTCCTTCGTTGATATCCAGGGAGCTTGTGATAATACTAGTTTCGAGGTAATTCAGGAACAAGCACTAACATGGGGTATAGACCCCTCCACCGTAAGGTGGATAATAAACATGCTAAAAAACAGAAGGATTACGGCCTCTTTTGGAGGCAAAACCATCACCATAGCGGCCACCAGGGGTTGCCTCCAGCGAGGTGTTCTCTCTCCCTTATTGTGGCTGATCGTCATGGATCAATTACTTACCAGACTGAGGAATTTAGACTTCTCAAACATTACCTATGCGGACGACCTAGTCTTGATGATTAGGGGCGGATTCGCAAATACAGTAGGGGAAAGAATGCAACAAGCCGTAGAGGTAGTAAATGATTGGTGTACGGAAGTGGGCCTTACGGTAAATCCTAACAAGGTTAACTGCACTCTCTTTACTAACCAGAGGAAAACTGTCCGCCCGCCGATAGTCCTAGTGAGGAGGGGGGGGGTGATAACTCTCCAACTGTCGATGAAGGTTAACCCACTTAAATCATCTTACAAACAAGGCGAATAAGGCCTACTTCACCTGCCAAAGAATGATTGGCAAAATGTGGGGACTGAGCCCACAAATGTTAGTTTGGCTCTACCGGGCCGTCATAAGACCTATGGTCTCTTAAGCGGCGTTTGTATGGTGGCCAAAGACGGAGAAGACTGGTGCACGGAGAATACTGGATAAGATCCAGAGGTTAATTTGTGTCGGTGCAACTGGAGCAATGAGAACTTTTCCAACAGCTGCCCTTGAGAGAATACCGGGGCTCTCACCACTGCACCTACACATTAAAAAAGTAGCCGGTTCAAAAGGTCTGAACCTAAAAGTTACAGCCAAAATTAAAACCAAAAGGCCAGGACACAACAGTGTCCTACATAAATTAAATTTTAAGGAGAACTTGATCCAACTATCAGAGTTGATGGTAAGGACAATCGATTGTCGGAGGAATTTTACCATTAGTTTGCCGGACAGGGCACTGGTAGAGAATATTATCTCCTCCCTCGCCCGCCATGATTCTGTACGGTATACGGATGGGTCAAAACAGACGGGCGTACCGGTGCAGGGATAGTCGGGCCCGACCTAGAACTATATGCATACCACTGGGTGGCACCCCCAAAGTTTTTCAGGCAGAGACCCTTGCTATTGAGTTATGTATGCTTCAATATCTCAAAAAGAAATATAAGAAGACCGAGTTCTTTATAATCTCGGAAAGCCAGGCAGCTTTGCTAGCCTTAGGAGCTTCAGGGTTCAACTCGAAATTGATCTGGAGCTACCACTGTAATTTATTAGAACTGGGTAAAGCAAATAAAGTCACCCTTTTGTTGTCTCCTGGCCACTCCACCATTAAAGGAAATGAGGCAGCAGACCGATGTGCAAAAATGGGAGCAAGCCGAAATGGTCCCAGTCCTAGTATCGCTTTTTCCAAAACCCACTTGGCAGATGGTATAAGGGACTGGGAACAGAACTATAGGAAATTACGCTGCGAGTCCTCCATTGGGATGAGACAGGCCAAGAAATTATTTAGTTATAATATTATACGTCTGGGAGAGGCGCCGAGGATGGACCGCCAATCCTTAAGATCCCTTACCTGGTTGTTAAAAGGGCACGGCCTACATAAAATGGGAAGGTCCCTTACGGACCAGTGCAGATTCTGTAACTGCGGTAAGGAGACATCGGAACACCTACTCTTCACATGCGCTGCTATCATCCTAAAAAGATTCAAGTTTCTCAATGCGTACATAATCCAGTGGCCTAACGCCGACTCACTGGATATGCATCAGGTAGCGGCGTTTATCAAGGACCTAGACCTACATCTAATGTAAGAATCTCTAGCGATGCACAGTAGGCCTCAATGATCGCAGTGCTCTGGGCTACAAACACCCACCCTTTTAAAAAAAAAATATATATATATATATATAAGCATACGTACCCTCGTACCATCATAACCTTAAACAAACATTCCATCATACCATTATTCCTATTCATACTATTTTTTTGAACTTGATCTAAAAATCCATTCTTAATGGCCATATTCCAGAACTTCACCTAGAATCATTTTAGAATTACGTTCTTAACTACTAAGGAGACATTAAATTCAACAATCATTTAGCCTCTATGGTTGTACTCTTTAATTCCAATTTAAATGTAAATTACTTCAGAACCGTTTTCATATGATACGTGTTTTATAAAGACATTTCCAAGTCAGGTATGTCGTTATAGTGTACATGTCAATTTTCTTTGATTTTCAATTAAACATTAATTGTCTGGGAAAAATTACAGGTTCTCACCGTATATGTGATATAATTATATATCTCTAAACTGTAATACTATACTAATAGTTTATAGTTTTTATTTTTTTTTTTATTTTAATTGAAGAAATAACAGGGTGTTGATTTTTTTTACAAATATTGTAATAATTTGTTGAGAGATTGTGGAAAATTAAATAATGTGATTCAATTAAATATTCAGCCTACACGTAACTACAGTCGATACACATTTTGAAAGCTTACAAATTGGCTCTTATTTATTTTACTATACTATATATCGATAAAATGTAGTTTTGTGTTAGCACATTAATTTGTTTTATTTAATTATTTTTAAGACGAATTAAAAAAAAAATCTTAGAAGCTAATTGGAATTTATTTTTAAAGTACATACATTATTCTCTGTATACACACAATTGACAGTACATATGTACATAGTCTAGACAATGCCCTTACAATAAATTTTGTAACTGATTTATTATGCCAATCCTATATACTATATAACCTCTTACCACTTTAAAGTAAACAAATTGAATGCAAAATTGAAAAACCTATAAATCACTTACATTTCATTTTTAAATTTTGAAAACCATAGAAAATTCCTTAATGCAATGCGTCCTTGATGTACGACAACGAACATTTTTTCGCGTGTCCTTCAATTTGGTCAACCGCAAAATATTAAAAATGTGCAATATACGAGTAGGTACTATCCCCCCAAATAGCAAGAAAAAAGAAAATGTATAGCAAGTATTTCATAACAATGCGAATTTTCGAAAGGAATGTTTTTACGATTACACAAAGTTTAGTGAACGAATATCGTAATAATTATGTTGGTATACCATGGAGGAACGAATCAAAAAATTTAATTTAAAAGGCGCCAGTCATATATATGTAACAACCCAAAAACAAATTAACGCGCTTTTGATACGATAAATAACATACCTTTGCGAGTACAAGACAATTAATAGTAGGTTGAGGTCTTATGTTCATTTAAGATCAAAATATGAACTGTGTGGAAGTGTTTAGTGTAAACATAGAACTTTCTAAAAAGCAACGGTGTATTTATAACACGATATGACAAATGAACATTTTTTTTTTTTTTTTTTTTTCGGCTAAATACAAATTTATTTCAAGTGTGACTTATTAGTTTTACAGATAAGAATCAGGTACACAACACCAAGTTAATTTATTTAATAAAAAAATTTGAAATCAAGGTTTTTAATTCGCGTTCGCTTATCCTATACGTAATATTTAAAAAAAAAAATATTTGCGATCTATATTCAATAAGAGAAAATAGAATTGCAATGTTTGAATCATACGGCGTGTTTCCTTCAATACAACCTTGCCTAATCCAAATATATATCTAACTAAGACTCTTAGCTAAGTGAAATTTATGATCTAATTTCGAAAAAATTTATTTATTTGCAATCCTTGACTATATGCATAAGTCACTCAAAGATTTGTTATTAATTAAATTTATATATAAATAAACATACATGACGAATTTGACAGCCTAAAATTACCCATATTAAAATGTAATTGAACTTGTGGTCTTTATGCATCATGAAGGTCAATGAACTACGAAGCTTTTACTAAAATAAAATAAAAATATTGGCCGTTGACCATCAAAACTGATTTTATATACTCGTATAACTATTCCATATATAGTCGGCACCCATTGTTTGGTTTCTTACGAAAGAATGCAATTTTAATGTCAATTATCTAATACTATGTGTTGTACATATGTGACGAGAATGACAAGGTCGCGCGTGCAGCATCTTACCATAGAGGCACACGACTATTACTTAACTCCATAACTCGCATTAAATAACAAATAAAAGTAAAAGGGATTGTAATTTGCAATTGAATAACTTAATCAATTTGAGATAAACCCAAAATTAAAAATTTATTATAAATTGTTCATTACAATATACATAAGTGGGTGATAAAAAAACACTGTAACCGTTGAAATGTTTTTTTTACTACATTGGTATACTTCTTTCTTGAAGTGGCAACAATTAATTGACCTGAAGCAAAAAATTATTTTAAGTAAATAAATTAAATATTATAAAAAGTAAATTTTGTTGTTATTTAAACTGTCCAAAAAACAAAAAATAAAAAATAAGAAATGTATGCCAATTGCCGCCCCATTTAACAATAAAACAAAAATGCAAACGAAACCAAAAACAAGATCACATTTTTTTTTTTTTTTTAAGATTGTGATCGCGATCGCGACAACAAAATAAATAACTTATGCAATCGTATAAAAGAATTTTTTGGATTTTGTATTTTCTTCGACTTTCGCATGAGTGTCTTAAGACTTACTTTTAATAATAATAATAATAATGTACATAATTGTGTTTTGGTCGAGTCGAGAGAGAGATACAGATACAGGTGTGGTTATATGTATATGCCTAAAAACACATTTAAATATCGCGTTTTATGATTTTTTTTTTTTTTGTAAACAATTTTATCAAATTCTTGTTAGTAGCGCATGCCTCGTATAAACGTTTTAAGATCGATGAATTTACAAAATACGATTTTATGTTCCGCAACTAACTTAACTTTTATGTAATAATGTTTGTAATTTATTTGAATTTACATTTTTAAATGTTAATTGTTCGCTATTTATTATGCTTTCGTATACATTTTCTAATATTATTGGTCTTTAAAGTTAGTTAAAGATATTTGATACAAAAAAAAATTGGGCAGTGTACCCTCATCAATTTTATCTGTCACCACTTAATTATTTCTAGTCAAGAAAATATCTCAGGCGGTAATAAAAAAAAATTATATTAAAATTAGGGGATCTCACACGGTTTGTACAGCGTCCATATTTAATAAAAGTTCCGTCATGGTACAAAATATTCCTTTAATTTCTATCCTTAAATAAATTCGATTTTGAGCGGAACGGGGGCATCGTTTCTGTGGTGATCTTCTATTTTACGTGAGTTAGCTGTGGAACATATATCTCCCCAAATAGGGAGAAACCTAACTAATTCCGTTTTATTTTCCAGTATTCGGCAGAGTTTACACTCACTCGCAGACGATAATACTCTACTCTCTACACCATTTATGCAACCAGTTAGGAAATGCAGCATTTTGTGCGGGTTGCACAAAATAACCCGTTGTTCTGCTCATCAACTGCTTATAACTTAAATTCGGCTGATATTCTTCTAACTGGCGTTTGGGTAATGAACTTTATGTTCTTTTGAGTATTTATAGGTTGCATTCAACGCCATTAATTGTTTTTTTGGAGGAAATTTCTAAACTTATTCGTAACATTAAATCTGGAAATCTGATTATAGTTGGGGACATTAATATCGACATACATGATTTTACATCTGTTTGTTAGGACTATATATTTCTTATGTCGTCTTTTGGACTATAGTCGTTGATTAATATGCTCACTCGAGTGATAGCTGCAACAGCCTCTTGTAGAGGTTATTGTTTTGTTCGCCCTTAAACAAATGATCTGGTATATTTCGAAATTATTGCACTCGACCTTAAGATTACCGATCACCATTGTATTGCAATTTTATTTAAGGTTTATAAGGTTTAGTAACTTAGTCGTAAATAAATTTTCAATATTGGAATGCTGAAAAAATACCTTGATTAAATTCTTTTTAGACCAAAGTTACACTTATTCGAAGGTTAAAACCACCAAACTTTTGCGACCATGGATCTCCTTTGAGCTTGCCGGTCATATTAATATAAGGAATCGGCTAGATAGCATGTGTAAGCAAATAAATGTTGATATCAAAAAGGAAAAGCAAACATATTACGCAAAGTGTGAAGTTGAAAAAAATTTGAACTTAGTGAATGAAATTTTAAATATAAGATTCAAAATTAAAAATATTTTATCTGAAAATCTACTATTAAGAGAGGACTCTTTAAAAAGGGAAACTGAAGTGATAACGGAAACTATAGGCCTATTGCCTTGTAACCAATTGTTTTGAAGGTACTGGAAAAAGCAGTCAAAAACCCAATTAATATTTTTTTGGATCGTTTCAAAATACTAAGTCTCCACCAACATGGGATTCGTCTAGTTATGAATACATTATTATTATTATTGAAGGGCCATGTGGGCGATAAGCCACCACGCACTGTGACCTAAAAGATTTATTATGCTGCACCCTGCGTAATTATCCATCCAGTTCCTGTTATCCCGTTGCAGTCTTTGCTGGAAAATGGCTGGGCATTGGCACAGAACATGTTTCGCTGATTCCGCTTCCAGATCGCAGAAGCGGCATCCATCTGTCGTACTTAGACCCATCTTATTACGGTGATACCTTAAGGGGACATGACCTGTGAGGAAACCAGTAAGCAGCCTCAACTCAGTTCCCTAAGTTCAAGACACTTCTTAACCCTGACAGACGAAGGTAATTGAAATTTCTTCGCCTGTCGGAAATCAGGAATTCTGAGCCAGTAGGAGGACTTTTGAACATCCTCCCAGAACGAGGGCAGAAACCTCGCGGGCGAGGCCATCAGCTGCCTCATTTCCTTCGATTCCAGTATGATCTGGCACCTACATAAGTGTTACCTTATTTGAGCCTGCCAGATGTTTAATAACCTTCAGACAATCCCATACTAGACTTGACTCAACGGTACAAGACCTAAGAGCCTTTAAGGCCGATTGGCTGTCTGATACAATATAAATCTTTGCATCGTTTAGGCCTTTTGCTTTGCCTATCCTAGCGCAAAGTTCTATAGCATATACTTATGCTTGAAAAGCGGTAGCATTGGTACCCAAGGACTTCGAGAGGGCAATGCCACACCCGTGTATTCCTACCCTGCCCCATCTTCCGTTTTTGGTCCATCTGTAAACCATCTGTTGCACTCCACACACTCCAGTTAGGTAACTTAACACAAAATGGTTTGTGGAAGTTCAGTTTAACTGGCATACAGTCGGAAGGCATTCCTATGGTAGGGTCTGTCTGAAATTCCTTAACGATTTCCAGATAACCCACCATATTGCCTGATTTGATATCTCCTTCCGCCAGCATTTTCAGGGCCATATTTGCAGCATCCTTTTTAACATGCAGGTGTAACGGTGTCAGTCCTAGAAGTGACTCCATCGCAGCGGTTGAACATGTTTTCATTGAACCCGTAACATGCAGGCAATGTGTACCGTGTATTTACCAGTTTGATAGGCAAACTGGTCCAGATGCAACGGATTTTTTTCCAAGGATCTCGGTTCTTATTCGATAGTACAGGAGTTTTTCCATCGTCTTCAATAGAAATGATGTGCGTTGATCTTCAAGAAGTTAGGCTAATTGGCCGATATGCCTTGGCCTGGGTGTCTGAACGACCCTCCCTCGCCCCTTTGGTAAAAAGACCACATTAACCTTCCTCCATAGTTTCTGAATATAGTTAAAAGCATAATTTGCCCGAAACATCTGGATCAAGCTGGGGAGTATTTCCTCAATACCTTTTTGAAGTAAAGCTGGAAAGGTTTGAAAGACCCAATAGCCCATCGCACCTTGCTGGGTGTGAAAATTTTACCAGAGAGACTCCAGATCCTACTGTGAGGCGCATAGGTCACCTCACTTGAAGGATCATGCGGGTCCTCTTGGGCTCGTATCACTACTGAATCCGGAAAGTGGGTATCTAACAGTACCTCTAAGGTTTCCTTCCGGTTTTCAGTGAACCTCCCATCTTGCTTCTGGAGAAGTCCTAAACCATTTGAATGATCGATCGCAGGAAAAGACTTTCTGGAGACGAGCTGCAAAGGGCAATTCATTTATTCCCTCACACAAACTCCTCCAGGTAGCCCTTTTGGATCTTATTCACCGGATCTTCTTCGATCTCATTCACCGGTGCGTTTAGCCTTGTTGAATAATCCTCGATTTTTTCCTCAGTTTACCCAGCGTCCCGTTCCACCAAGGGACCATCTTTGTGGACTCTCTTCGCTTAACCGGGCAGCTGTTCTCGTAAGCCAAGTGTATAGAATTATGCAGCTGGTTTGAATAGAACTCCAAATCCTCTGGAGACTTTATGTTCCCCACACCAGATGGCATTTCTGATTCGAGTGAAACTCTATAAGAGTCCTAATCGGTCAGTTTTGGAATTCTAATTTCCTGCCGCTGCATGGTCTCGGCCGCCAAATCGAATCTAATGTGCAAGTGATCCGATAATGAGGCCTCTATAAAAGTAAGTTTCCTTTCCCTATTGACAATATCTACATTATTTGATGAATACATAGTCGATTAGCTTGCGCTGGGTTGTTTGTTGATGCTGCTAAAGCATTTGATGTGGTGGACCAGAAACTTCTATCTAAGATTAATGATACAATTAGTCATCCTAGAATTGTAAATGTTTGAGTTCCACAAGGTTCGGTATTAGATCCTCTGCTTTTACTAATTTTGATGTATGCTAGGTATAAAAATTCCGGCACTTTGCCTAATCCTTTTCAGGTAATTTATTACAGTGCGTCTAAATGTACTACAAAGGTTTTAATATCGTGTCGGTTAACTCATTTAAGTGTACCATTTTCAGGAAAAATAGAACCCATTCATCTTGGCCCTTGTTCTCAGCTAACTATTTCTTGCATTGCAACATTTATATGTATACAAAGTTTTAAGGATTTTTTTTGTTGACGCAGCGAACTTTACATCATTAGAAGTGATCTTCGTTATAATTTCCGTGCAAATCACCAGCTTCTTTATAGTGTTTCCAGATTTAATAACGAACTTTTCCACCTGTCGGATTTTGTCGGCAAAGAATCGTCCTTAGTTTAGAAAAAAGAAAAAGTTATGAAAGTAGGCCGTTTCGCAGCCTGCTATGATTTAAAAAATTCGTATAAATACTTAATGCTGTGTGCCTCAGAAGACTTTTCAAACTAAACTTTTCAAATTTTAAAGCTTTCGCTATTTCCTCATAGATGCTTAGTGAAAAGGCAGTTTAGTAGGTTACTTTTCGACGACTTTTCAATTTGTATGACAATTTATATTATTAACATTTAAAACTGTATGTCACACAAATTGAAAAGCTGTCGAAAAGTAACTTCGTAAAGTGCCTTTTCACCAAGCATCTTTGGGGAAATAGCGAAAGCTTCAAAATTTGAAAAGTTTAGTTTGAAAAGTCTTCTGAGGCACACAGCATAATAGTATATTGTTTAACGAGTGGCGAAAATAACATTTTTTGATGCGAGATCGTTATGTTCGCGACATTCAAAAAAATTATGTTGGGCCAGTGAAACACTGTACTTTTCTACAATCGTGCTTATGATATTACAAAAATGAAAGAAAAGCGTAATGTGAACGAATTGATAACGAACGAATTTTAGTGCTAAAAAATTTATTTGAGGTTTGGTTTTCCTGCTATTTTTATATACGATCCAACTCAATCAACTAAAACACTTTTTTAAATCACTTTTTAATTCCTTTTTAATCTTCACACTATCGCGTTCCAAATACTAATAATCCAATTCGATCTCGTTCGCCTTTTTATATACACAAACCAAATTTCTAGAAAGCTCATGACTTTTCCAGTACTAATAGTGTAGAAACATTTAGAACTTTTTTATCATGGACAATTCCATTTAGTACAGTAAAACATTGAGCTATTAATTTAACTTATTCTATCACACCCTAGGTGTCACCGTCACAGTATATTTGAAACCTTATTTTAAGAGCTAATCTTTTTAATCGATTACGTTGACTACATTTCAGGAGCAGATTTTCATGTCATGGAAAGTCAAAAATATTGTGACGGTGACACCTAGGGTGTGATAGAATAAGTTAAATTAATAGCTCAATGTTTTACTGTACTAAAATGGAATTTTTCATGATAAACCAGTTCTAAATGTTTCTACACTATTAGTACTGGAAAAGCCATGAACTTTCGAGAAGTTTGTTTTGTGTATATAAAAAGGCGAATGAAATCGAATTGGATTATTAGTATTTAGTAAGCGATAGTGTGAAGATTAAAAAGGAATTAAAAAGTGATTTAAAAAGGGTTTTTGTGCGAAATAAAGTTTATAAGTGTACAGTAAAATTGTGCGAATAATTTATAAATAGTGATTTTGTGAATTATCATTAATAAACTGTGTTGTAATAATTTTTGTGTGACATAAATAAATTCGTTGGTGATAAATTGAATTGATTTTATTTTATTCACATTCCAGTGATACGAACCTTGATTGACAAGGCAAAAACGTAACAATATATTTGTTCCGTACGTGGTTGCTCGCAAAAACTAGGTGATGGTGCAGCTTTACACCGTTTACCAAAGGACCAAAATCTAAGGAAAAAATGAGGTTGTTTATTAAAAATCGGAAAACAAGTAGGTATGCGCAGTTTTCATTTTTCTTAGGACTATTTTTCCCACATAAGTAAAAAACATTGGACTACAAACGGATATGATTAATAATAAAATGTCCATTTTGCTATTTTTGTAACACAAAAAAAAAAAGACGGTGTCAAAAAACGCCTTAAATTTGCAGTTGTCAAGAAGAAATGGAGTTGAAAAATGCAACAACGTGTCTAGAATGCAATTAAAAATGATTTGTCACATGACAGGGCTGACTCCAAATATAACTCGTCTGGTATTCATCTCTTACACAAATCGACTCAAGTAATGTCAATTGGACAGGCATACACAATTATTTGTTTGGGCATTATTGTTCATTTATTTATTGTGTGATTATTTCTAGCTTTAACTATCATGCATTTATGATTGCTGTTATCGGGTCTACCAGATGAGTACAGACCGATGATTATGGGCATTGAGGCTTCCGGTATTAAGATTTCTGCCGATTCAATTAAAAATAAAATATTGCAAGATGTCAAGAGTGAATCCATGACAAATAATGCAGCATTGGTTACGAAGAAAGTTAAATTAAAAAGTCAGGACAAGAAGTTCATTCGATGTTACAATTGTAACAAACTTGGTCACTATACGTCTAATTGTCCAGAGAAAAGGCCTACAAAGCCTCAGAATTAAAAAACTTTGTTTGCATCGTTTCTGAGTACAACCGCTAAATCATCAGAATGGTATATTGATTCAGGAGCTTCAGCCCATATGAAATCGCACGGGGATTGGTTCAAAGGAACCCCAGAGCCACCACCGAATAACGAGGTCATGACTGCGAATGATTCTCGTCTGACTGTCAGTAGTGTGTCGGTGACATTCAGCTGGAGGCCGGTGATGGAAGTGTTGTCAACGTAAATAAAGTGATGTTTGTTCCAGATCTGTGTGTAAATCTTTTATCCGTCAGCCAAATAGTAAAAACGGTTAAAAGGTAGTATTTGACAACAAAGTAGTCATCACAGCAAAACATGAAAATAGTATGTTTATATTTAATCGGCCGAGTGACAGTTTAGCCCTGATATCCAGTACTGGGACATCTAATTCAGATGAAATATTATGGCATCGGCGAATGGGACATTTAAATTTCAATAGTTTGATCAAGTTGAAATCAGAACGTGCAGTAGGTGTTAATTTTAATCAAACAAACCACGACGGATGTTCAATTTGTTTAAAGGTTAAACAAACACGTCTCCCATTTAAAGAAGTTGCAGTCCGGGCAAATCAAAGGCTGGATTTAATCCATTCTGATTTATGCGGCCCAATCGAATGTACTTCGCTTGGAGGTGCGCGTTACTTTATGTTGTTCGTCGACGATTTCATAAGACGCGTTTTTGTCTACATATTTGAGTCAAAAACAGAAGTTGTAAATACTTTTGAGAAATTTAAAAATTTTTTTGAGAATCAGACTGGAAGGATGATAAAAGTTTTACGTACCGATAATGGCAGTGAATATTGCAATGAGCCATTTTTGAAAATCATACGGACGTCGGGTATTCTGAGAAAACCGTATTTGTCGCGTTTCCGAGTGTTCGAAAAAATTTGACGCAAAGTCGAAGATGGGAATCTTTATTGGTTATAGCGAAGTATCGAAAGCCTACAGGGTGTATGACCCCGATACAAAGCAGATTACAGTTAGTCGTGATGTAGTTTTTCACGAGAACCAGCGTGTTGAAGAACAGATACTGTCAGAATCAGTCAGTTCCTTGGAGTGAAGTTAGGCGTTCTTCTAGACAGCCTAAGCCAGTAAAACGGAATGACTGTATGACTTACAATGTGCATTCAATTGAAATAAATGATCCAGTCACTGTCAGCCAAGAGTTGAATCGAGCCGATAGTGAGAAATGGAAAGAGGCCATGTGTAATGAATACAGTTCGTTGCAACAAAACAGCACTTGGAGTTTTGTTTGATATTCCACCGAATCGAAAGCCGATAAACTGTAAATGGGTTTTCAAAATATTCACGAATGACAAAGAAATGAAAAGGAATCTCAAAGAAAACGTGATGTCAACATTCAAGATGAAATATTTGGGTGAAGCGCGTTATGTATTAGGTCTACAAATAACACGCGATCGCAAAAATGGTTTAATTTGGACTGATCAAGAACAATATATCAACGAGATGTTATCACGTTATAACATGGCTGATCGCAATCCGGTATCAACGCCTATAGACATCAATCAAAAGCTGTCAGCAGAGTTTTGCCTAAATACAAAAAGGGAACGGGATGAAATGGCTGAAGTGCCATACCAATCAGCTGTTGGAAGTATATTGTTTGCGGCTCAAGTGTCCAGACCAGATGTGTGTTATGCCGTGAATTTAGTTAGTCGATTCAACAATAACCCTGGACAGGCTCATTGGACAGCTGTTAAACGGATTTTGTGTTGTTTAAAGGGAAGTGCAACGGCTAAATTGGAATTCAGAAAAAATGGTGGCAGCGGTTTGTCTGTTTTTCTGATGCTGGTTGGGCCAGCGACGATCAACTACATGATATCTTTTTACATATAAAAACGGTCCGATATCTTGAAATTCCAGAAAACAACCCACAGTGGCACTGTCAACAACTGAGGCCGAATCTATGGCGTTATCTTCGGCCACACAGGAGGCGATTTGGTTAAACGGATTACTGCGGGAGTTATTTGTCGTAACTTCAAAGTGTGTGAAAATTTTTTGCGACAACAGGAGTGCCATTAATCTAGCTACAACTACCAATTGCCATCCGAGAACTAAACACATTGATGACAAACGTATCGAACTTGTGTATGTTTCGTCTGACAACATGTTAGCAGATGTATTGACAAAGGGACTCAGCACTGCCAAACATCAGAAGTTCGTCAATGCAATGGGGCTTTGCATTGTGAAGAAATAGAATTCTAGTGGGGATATTGAAATGAGAATTATATTTTGGTTTTATTTTTATCAGTTGGTAACATTGATTATAGAGTTTGTAATTATGTATAACGAAAAACTTTTCTTTACGAAGATTCGTATCCATCGGCAAATTTACAACAAATGCTTGTTGGAAAGTGCAAGGCTTTATGGAATTGCTTGGTGTTACAGAATTACAGATATATCGAAATTTTCTGCCTTTTCAAGGTTATTATTTCAAATTTTATAGACTTTGGAGATTTTTGATATTATTCGAGTTAATCTTGGGAGTTGAATTACGAGTAAGCATAACAATCAGTTACATTACATTACATAGAGAAGAAATTCTCGGAAATCAAGATTTTTGGAATTATCTAGCTGACATAAAAATTATTCCAACCATCATTGTCGAATTTTCTAGGTTATTCGAGATTTTGCGAACAATGCGTGATATTTTTCAGATTTTTCGAGATTCTTGATTTTTCATGATATTTCTATGATTTTAAGTTTATCCGACATTTTCTAGAATATTCGAAGTGTTTGGTTAAATATCGATATTATTCTAGAATTCAAAGGTTCGAATATACAAGCTTTTGAAATTATTCGTATTTCTCGATATTCCTCAAAATTTACAAAACGGATTTAGTTGAGATTTAGCGAAAACTTTATATTTAAGCTTTCCGAGGTTTGCGTAGCTTTGTATTTATACACAGAAGACACAGTGAGATCCTCAGAGCACGGTAAAATAACTTTAAAAAAATCCATATTGCAAATTTGAACGACATTTGGCTGCTCGTATCGGCCATTTTAAACTTACTTAGAACAATTTCAGATCATGACTAAATTGATTTTGAAAGTTACGTCATATTCAAGGCTTCGTTTAATCATAGATTTTCGAATGGAGTGCTCACTTGGTATTGCCCGCTTACGTTGTTCATGCAGCTTGGCCGATTTTAGCTTGATAATGGTCTTTTTTATTATAATCTAAGGTCCGAATGAAAATTTATTCCATAATTTTAAATGTCATAAAACGATTTTTAATTTCCTTAATTTTAAGCAAATCTCAAATTATGCCGGTATGCATTTTCGTGTATGAATACAAAATTCGCTAGCACCTACAACCAACAACATATCTGTGTATTCTGAATGTAGTGAACTTGTGTCCCGTCGCCCTAGTCTAAAGAAAAGAAGGTTTTTCCATAAAGTTAGGCCTATCAGCACGAAACTGCTCAAATGTAGGAGCTTTTAATTACAAGTGGAAAATTATGATTTCTAAAATTTTTATATAATGTCAGGACTTTTGATCGTTTTCACGTGTAAGTGTTTAAGGGTTTAGACCAATTTAGACTCCATTTGAAAATCTAATTTTTACTCAATGATTATTAAATCTACCTTCTGGATATTATGGAAAATTTGAGCACTGTAAAAATTTCTGATATTTTCAAAATTGTTGAATGTTCGAATTTTTGAAATTCCGTAAATGGTTTTTAAAACTTGATTGGAATATTAGAAATGAAAAGTTTATATGATTTGACTCATGTGAAGGTCTGAATTTTGTATTTCCGAATTTAAATAAATTTCTGAGCTTATTACGATTACAGGTACTTTTAATAACTAAGAAAATTTACTTGACGATGTTTGAATTAGGAATTGAGTCATTTTAGCTTTGAAATCGAACCTTACTGTTGAAATAATCCGTCCCTGCGCTTGAGTTTTGTTTATCTGGCAACACCTTATGTTATATAAATATAATACCTTTATTCTTTATAAGATGTCACTTCAGTAGTAATCACATGTTTCTGAAATAAAGTTTAGTTTTGTAAAAGGGTTGCTTAGAAATAAAAATAATTATTTAGAAAGATAGATCACGGTGTCGTTTGTTATTTATATATTCGGTGAACTGGTTTGCTAACAACAGGTTATGGGCCGATGACAGTGAAAAATCGAGTTTACCAGTGTTTAGCGGAAGTGATTTCTCAAGTTGGAAATTTCGTGTTGAGTTGCTGTTCGAGGAAAAAGATTTATTAAAATATCTTACTGATGCACCTAGTACAAATCAAAAAGATGAAGGAAATGTGGAAAAAAGGAAATGCCAAAGCAAAATCATTGCTGGTTAAATGTATCGCAAATTCACATTTGGAGTATGTGAGAAATGAGGTTATCGCATATTTGATGTGGGATGTATTGAATAGTGCGTTTCAACGAAAAGGGGTAATAAGTCAACTTTATCTCCATAGAAAATTGTTGTCAATGAAATTCGACGAAAATGATTCAATGGAAAGACATTTTGTGTTTTTTGACGGAATCATACGCGAACTTAAATCAGCTGGTGCGCAGTTGGATGAGTCAGATGTTGTGTGTCATTTATTGCTGACACTGCCTGAAACATTTGATAATGTGGTTACTGCTCTAGAAACAATCGACAGCGAAAGTTTGAAATTATATAAAGTCAAAGCAAGATTGCTGGATGAAGATGTCAAAAGAAAAAATCGTGTCGTTAATCAAATTAATGAAGAAAGTGCAGCATCATCAAATGCATTCATAAGCAGTAAGTCTAAAGCTAGATTTAAATTTCGATGTTACTCATGTGGTCGTGTGGGACATAAGTCAACAGACTGTCCGTCAAAATCTTCGTCTGGATCTGGATCTGAATCCAATAATACAAAAGCTCTGCTAGCAGGTGAACAACCGGAAGACGTCGATAAAATCGATGGTTCTGTAGTATTTATGGCGAGTGATAAAGATGATCCAAATTTAAACGATGAAGCAGAGAGTTTTTTAAGCAAATGGTATGTAGATTCAGGCGCAACTGATCACATGACCAATGATGAAAATTTATACACTACATCAACACCAATTGATGAATCAGTGCAAATAAGATTGGTTGGAAAAAATGTTGCAATTTCTCCAAAAAGAGTTGGAGATATAAGTGTCATCAGCGCTGCAGAAAACAGAGGAGTGCCATTTCTGTTTAAAGATGTTCTTTACGTGCCGGATCTCAGATTAAATTTGCTTTCAGTACGACGTTTAGCAGAGAACGGCGTTACTGTAACTTTTGCAAACCAACAAGTTGTTTTGAAAACTGCTGAAGGTGTCATTGCAAGTGGTACACAGCAGAATGGCTTGTATCAATTGACATTTAAGCTGAAATTAAATCAATCAAATGTTGCGACGTGTACCACAGATTTGTTGTGGCATCGAAGATTTGGACATCTAGGTATGCAAAGTGTGTTTAAATTGGCAAAGTTGCAAATGGTTGCAAATGGTTGGTGGAATAAAGAAAAATATTTTGTCACATTTATCGATGACTATACACATTTTACTGTGGTTTATATGATGAAATCTAAAGATGAAGTTTTTAAAAAATTTGCGAACTATCATTCAATGGCAACCGCGCAGTTTAATTTGAAATTATCGAAATTAAGATGTGACGGTGGTGGAGAATATATTTCAAATAAAATGAACAGCTACTGTCTAGATCAGGGCATTGTGATTGAGAAAACAATGGCATACACGCCGGAGCAAAATGGTACAGCCGAAAGAATGAACCGAACATTATTGGATAGAGCCCGGTGTATGATTTTTGATAGTGAGTTTTCAAAAGACATGTGGAACGAAGCTGTGTTCTGTGCAACATATTTAATAAATCGGAGTCCAACATCAAAGGAAACTTTTCAAACTCCTGCTGAAAAATGGTATGTTGTAATTCCTAATGTAAACCATTTAAGAATTTTTGGAAGTGTAGCATACGTTCATATACCAAAAATTAAACGACGAAAAATCGATGAGAAGAGTGAAAAATGCTACTTTATCGGATATTGTAAAAATGATTATCGATTATGGAATGAAAGAGAACAAAAAATCGTGTTGTCCCGTGATGTAATATTTGACGAAACAAAGATCTACAAACAAGATAATGAAAAACACTATAATGACGTGTGTTCAAACACACTCTTGGATCCGGTGGTTGAAATAAATGGTATTGAAACTGAAGATGAAGTTGCTGTCATCGAAACCGTAAATAGTGAAGAAGAAGTATCTGAGATTTCATCAACTGGAAGAATTTCGACGAGGGAGAGACGTAAACCTGTTTGGCATAATGATTATGAAATTGATCCTACTGTCATGTTTGTCGAAGCTTTAATTAATGATGCACCTGGAAGTTACCAAGAAATATATGGGAGACATGATGAACAATTTTGGAAAGACGCCGTAAATGACGAATTGAAATCTTTGGAGCAAAACAACACTTGGAATCTAGTAGCACCTCCCATTGATGCAAAAATTATATCATCAAAATGGGTGTTCAAAAAAAAATATGATAGAGACGGTAACGTTGAAAGATATAAGGCCCGGCTTGTAGCTCGTGGTTTTTTACAAAGAGAAGGTGTGGATTATAATGAAACATATGCACCAGTGGCAAAGCTCAACACTATATGATTGTTGCTGGCTATTGGAATACAAGGAAACTTTTCATTTCGTCATGTTGATGTTAAAACCGCTTTTCTTAATGGGAAATTGGAGGAAGTAATTTACATGGCTCCACCTTCTGGAAGTAATATAAATGATCGAGTGTGTAAACTAAATAAATCGTTGTACGGACTGAAACAATCGCCAAGGTGTTGGAATATTTGTTTTGACAATTATATTTTAAGCTTGGGATTTAAAAGATCAAATGCCGATTATTGTTTATATGTAAAAACTAAAGAAAATTATGTAACCTATTTGGTTCTCTACGTTGATGATTTAATGATATGTGGCAATGATGACGTGGAAATCGAAAATCTAAATAGTCAACTGGCAGAAAAATTCGAAATGACTGATTTGAGACCAATTAAGCATTTTATGGGTATGTCAATAACCGTTAATCAGAAAGCTGGTGAGATCGAGATAAATCAAACAACATTTGCGAAACGGATTCTTCATCGTTTTGAAATGGAAAATTGTAATAATGTAAATACTCCAATTGAAGTTGGTTTGATGTTAACACGCGATCATGAAGTTAAAAATTGTAATCGACCATATCAAGAATTAATAGGCAGCCTGATGTATTTGATGCTGGGCACTCGTCCGGATCTCTGTTATGCAGTGAGCTACTTTAGTCGTTTCCAAGATTGCTTTGAGGAGAAACATTGGACTAGTTTGAAACGAGTATTACGATACCTGAAGGGGACTACAGATTTGTGCTTAGTGTACAGGCGAAAACCAGATAGTGATATTTTAATCGGGTTTGTTGACGCAGATTGGGGAAGTGATAATTATGATCGAAAATCTGTAAGTGGATATCTGTTCAAAGATTTCAACAATTTAGTATCCTGGTACAGTAAAAAACAAAATTTGATGTCATTGTCAACAACTGTGTGGCTAAATCTATGTGGCTTAAGAAATTATTACGGGATCTGCAACAGAATATTTATAAACCAATTCCAATTTTTGAGGACAACCAAGGATGTTTAAAAATTGCAAAAAATCCAGAGAACAAAAGAACGAAGCATATAGATATTAAATATCACTATGTAAGAGACATGGTATGGAACAATGAAATTTGCCTGAACTATATATCTACAAAGAAACAAATAGCAGATATTTTAACGAAACCGTTAACAAGGAATATATTTAATGAATTACGAAATGAGCTGTGCTTGGAACGAGGGAGAGTGTTGAAATAATCCGTCCCTGCGCTTGAGTTTTGTTTATCTGGCAACACCTTATGTTATATAAATATAATACCTTTATTCTTTATAAGATGTCACTTCAGTAGTAATCACATGTTTCTGAAATAAAGTTTAGTTTTGTAAAAGGGTTGCTTAGAAATAAAAATAATTATTTAGAAAGATAGATCACGGTGTCGTTTGTTATTTATATATTCGGTGAACTGGTTTGCTAACAACACTTACTGCATCTCTACTGAGACCTTATGTTAAAATAAAATTGTTGGATTTATAATTCAAATCGATGTGAAGGCTAAAGTTTGTTGGTTTAAAAATTGTTTTAGGGATTATTGGGAGAGACTGAATAATATGAGCAAGAGTTTAGAATGCTAAACTTGAATTAAAGGTAATTTCAAAAAATTTGAATTATTTTAACAAATTATTTAAGCATTACAATTCCCAGTTAATTTCATTTCCATTCCAATTTAACATGAAATCAAAGAATTTCTAAGCGTAAGCCCCACAAGGCAATAAATCATAAATTTTGCAAAAAAGTATCAAATTGGAGAAATATGCCATAAAAAAAAAACATCTGAAGGTCATAATCCCACGTAAATTAATCACATTGTATTTCTAACTTGATGGACAACATGTTTCACTTCACTATAAAACAATTATTTTTATTGACACATTCATTAGACATTAAAAATTCGATTGGCATATCAGGAAATTTATATAAAACTGGAAGTTGGCATCAAACCAAATAAGAGCTTAAATAGTTTTTACAAAAAAATCAAATTCCTTTTCAAAAAACAAAAAAAAAATTAACTCCAATTAAAAAACGCAAGTTAATTATTATTAAACCACTAATAAATAATCACAAATCGAACTGAAGGCGTTACACTTCTTCATATTTAAGAAACTAAATCCAGTTTTTGCAATCTGCGAAAGAAAATTGTTTCGCGTTTCTTTTATTTGTTTTATGTATGTACATATTACATGTTACCTTCAATCATCGCTCACACACAATTAATCCACCCGCCAAATTTTTTTTTTTTTATAATTAAAACTTACACAATTTATCGAGATAGTTTTTTGTAAAATCTGTGGCCATCTGTGAAATCGTTAATCCTGTAATAATTCGAATGTAAAAACAACTATCATTTATGTGTGTCTTTGGTTTTTTTACGATACGCGGCTTACAAAAAAAAAAACAAAAACAAAAAATTAAATTCTTGATCTAGATCGAGTTGTCTCACTTTAACTCGCGTGCGCCAACGTTACACTCCTTTCACTTTTCTTTTTGAATAGTTTTTTGTAGTATGCTTGGCATTTGTATAACACAACAGTGGAAATTGTTGCATTAGTGTAAAATGGAAAATAATATAATTAGTTTGTGCGAAATGGGTTCGCATTCCCCAAAAAAAAAATATATTGGACGGGTTGGTCTCATCTGAGATTATGTACATATGTATTCACTTACATACATCACTCTCTAATTTGGTGTATATATGGTGCACACCTTTATTTATTGTTTTGTACTTCTCTTTGATTTAATTGATATTCAATAACAATTTTTTTATCCTTCAATTTCGCGATCGCGATTTTGCGTTAAGTCTATATGAGAAGAAAAAAAAAACTAAAGTAAAAATCTTTGGTGGGGTTACATTACTTACACTTAATTTGAAATGGGGCAATTTTTTTTCGCTTGTATTTCAATTTTAGTTTGCAAAAAAAAAAAGTTTAAAAAAATAAAAATTTTGTGTGACCAGTATATAAGAAACTTTAGGGTTAGGCCGTCCATCAGTCTCGTGGTACTACTCTACAATATTTGAAGTGTAGAGAACCGTTTTATTTTATTATATTTTGTATAACGAATTTTTATTTTTTTTTTTTTAAGTTTTTCTGGTAAAACGGATAATTTTTTTGTTAAGTGAAAAAATATTTTGGTTTTCAGTTCTAGTGAATTATAAAGAATTTTTTGGAAATAATTTAAAAAAAGAAAAGTGCATTGAAAATATAATATAAAAATGAAGGTGAGAAAGAAAATTTACAAACGGTGTGGATTATGTGAATATCTATTCAAAGTGAAAATTTTAATTGTGAATACAAAATCAAAATGGATTTACAACAAATGGACCTTAAGGATAACGAGCACACATATTTTTGGATTACAATACTCAAATTTTTTTTGATTTGAAACGAGAAATTCTAGAAACTTATTTTTTTTTCTTTAATTTTTGTATTTGCAGAAGTTTTTCGGACTTCTGATCGTCAGCCATCTGTTGTTGACGACATTGGCGAGCCCGGCACCCGACTGCGGCGATAACCAAAATATTGGATACAATTATCCAGCCCCACAAGTTCAATTTTCGGTTGGACAAGGTGTTAAACAAGTTAGCATAACTCCAGGATTTTCGTCATACTCCGAAGGAGCCGATGTAAAATACCAATCTATCGGTGAATCATATAATTCGTACTCGGAAAGTCCCAGTTATTCAGCATTGTCCGCTGGACCAGCATTAAAAGTAACAAACTATGTACCTGGTAAAATTGCCACTGCATACACCCCAGCCATTACATACGCAAAAACAACTGGTTTTGTCACAGCCGATCAATCACCAGCAGCTAAATACGCTACAGTCGTACCATCTGGAATTGGTTATGCAACAACGGCGGGACTTGGAAATTATTATTCGTCGGGTAAATATGTAGCACCATCGGTTGCAACTTATGCCGCCGCTGCACCAGCATACGTAGCACCTGCAATCCAAAAATATGTTTCATCACCTACGATTACATATCAAGCTCCGGCGGTCGCCAAAATTGCTACTGTTTCAAATGCTTATCTTCCACCCGTAAATACATATTTGCCAGCTGCACAAAAATTTGTAACATCGCCAGCGATTTCCACCTATCAATCATCCCCAGCGGTGTCAGCCTATTATTCAACCCCAGCCATCTCAAAAGTAGTGTCATCACCCGGTTTTAGCTATTCGACTTCAGAATCATTTGGCAAGCTTGCAGCATACGGTGCACCCACCGTAGCCACATATGCACCAGCCGCTAAACTATTAGCTGCTCCAACATATGCATCATACTCATCTGGATCATATGGATCATCATCAGCTTACCAATCAGGTGCTTCATATTCAAAATTAGCTGTTTCTCCAGCTGTCGCTACATACTCAAGTGGACCAGCTATTTCTGCTTATTCATCCGCACCCAGTGTTTCTTCGTCGTACGTTTCAGGCCCAAAAATTGGTTATACAGGAGGTTTTGCATACAATTCTGGTGCTAAACTCGTTTCACCAGCCATCGCTTCGTATTCAGCGGGACCTGCATTAGCTTCCTACTCATCAGCTCCAGCCGTCGCTAAATTTGCAGTTTCTCCATCAGTAGCCACGTACTCTGCTGGCCCAGCCGTCGTTTCATCTTACAATTCTGGACCAATTGCCTCGACATACACATCAGGTGCCACATTTGGTAAAATTGCTGTTGCACCAACAGTAGCCGCTTATTCAGCAGCCCCAGCCGTAGCTTCGACATATGTATCTGCACCATCAAAACTCGCATACACATCAGGCCCCTCATATTCAGCTTCCTATATATCTGCACCAGTAGCTAAATATGCAGTATCACCCTCAGTTGCTACATACTCATCCGCTCCAGCGGCTTCATCAGGGTACTACTCAGGAGCATCCGTAGCCAAACTTGCAGTTAGTCCAACACTTGCTACATATGCAGCCCCAGCTGCTAAAATTATTTCATCACCATCCGTAGCTACGTACACATCAGGATATAGTTCAGGACCAGCTGTAGCTACTTACACCTCAGGACCAGCAGTCACCAAATATGTATCATCACCTGCATCATCGGGTTATTCATACTCATCAGGTGGATCTTCTTCATATTCATCAGGTGGTTCATCCAGCTACTCGTATTCTGCCCCTGCCGTAGCTAAAGTTGCATCGTATATCTCATCACCTAAAGTAGCTTATTCCGCTGGCCCAGCCGTTGCCACCCTATCAAGTGGTCCAATTGTTGCCGGTTATTCAGCTGGCGCAGGCGTTGCCAAATACGCTGTATCCCCAAGTGTGGCCACATATTCCTCAGGTCCATCCGTCTCGTCATCATATGTATCGGCACCAAGTGTAACCTATTCAGCCGGTCCAGCAATTGCCACTCAATCTTATGTTTCAGGTGGCGCCTTAACCAAAAATATTGGAGGCGGTTCAGTATCATCATATTCAAGTGGTCCAGCCGTTGTAAGCTCATACTCATCTGGTCCAATTGTATCAAAAACTGTTGGATACTCAGGTGATGGTGGTTACTCATCAGGTGGATATTCCTCAAACAGCTATTCATCCGAAGGTGGATATTCGTCCGGCGGGTCAATCACAAAGGTCTCAACTGGACCAGCTGTTGCCACATATGTTTCATCGCCAGTAGTAGCCAAAGTAGCTGTTACCCCAGCTGTTGCTACTTATTCGGCGGGTCCAGCCATTGGAGCTTATTCAACAGGACCAGTGGTTGCTAACGTAGCAGGTGGTTACTCATCCAATGGATTCTCGTCAGCTGATTACTCAGCAGGTGGATACTCATCAGGTAGCTTTTCAAAATTGGTGGCAAGTCCTATAGTTTCGAAAGTAGCTGTAACACCTGGTATTGCGACTTATACATCATCACCAGCTTATAGTGCATACTCTGCATCACCAGCTGTTACAAAACTTGGTCTATCCGGCTATTCAGCTATTGGTGGAGGTTCATCGTCCACTTACCATGGTAGTGGGGCATCATCAATTGGTGGAGCTAAACTCGTAAGCACTGGTTCATTGGGATATAATGCAGCTGGTGGCTATTCTGCCGGAGGATATTCAAGTGGTGGAGCTAAATTGGTGACTGGTTATTCTGGAATTGGTTCAGGATTAACATCATCATCTTATCATGGAAGTGGAGCCGCTACAATCGGTGGAGCTAAACTCGTAAGCACTGGTTCATTGGGATATAATACAGCTGGTGGCTACTCTGCCGGAGGATATTCAAGTGGTGGAGCTAAATTGGTGACTGGTTATTCTGGAATTGGTTCAGGATTAAGTTCATCATCTTATCACGGAAGCGGATCCGCTGGAATCGGTGGAGCTAAACTCGTAAGCACTGGTTCATTGGGATATAATACAGCTGGTGGCTACTCTGCCGGAGGATATTCAAGTGGTGGAGCTAAATTAGTTACTGGTTATTCTGGAATTGGTTCAGGATTAAGTTCATCATCTTATCACGGAAGCGGAGCCGCTGCAATCGGTGGGGCTAAATTGATTACTGGTTATTCAGGAATTGGTTCAGGACAAACTTCATCATCTTATCATGGAAGCGGGGCCGGTTCAATTGGTGGAGCTAAATTGGTTGCTGGTTCTTTAGGTTATAATGCTGGTGGATATTCAGCGGGCGGATACTCAGCTGGTGGATACTCAGCGGGTGGTTACTCTTCAGGTGGATACTCATCCGATGGATATTCAACCGGTGGATATAGTAACGGTGGATACTTAGGAGGTGGATACGCCAACGGATATGCTGGTGGTTATTCAGGGGCACAATATGCTGCCGGTCCAGCCATTGCCACATATGCAGCATCTCCAGCCGCATACATTAGAAAAACTCCAGTTCAAGCTGCCGTAATCAAACCTGTGATCTCAAAACATCTCGAATATTACGTAAGTATGAAATTCTCATTTGTATGTGCACTCCTTAATAATTTTTATTGTTTCGATCGTAGGATGACCATCCACGGTATGCATTCGAATATGGTGTAAATGATCCCTACACCGGTGACGTCAAACACCAAAAAGAAGAACGCGATGGTGATGTAGTTAAAGGCGAATACTCTCTAGTCGAACCCGATGGCAATGTGCGCACAGTAAATTATTATGCTGATTGGGAAACAGGATTCCATGCAACAGTGACAAATAGTCGCGATCAAGTGAAAAAAGTAATCGTTAAGCGTAAGGCATAAACCTATAAAAAGGAACACTGTACACACAAACACATCATCATAAACACATACAAATCTTTATCTTATTTACATTTTAATTTAATTTAAGAAATTTCATATAATTTTTATTCCTTCTCTCTCTCTCTCTCTCTCTCTATCTATCTCTCTCTCTCTCATTCATTTGTTTAATTTTCTTAAAACTATATATTTCTCTCGTTTTACTATATGTAATATGTGTCGCTATATCCTCTTTGTTTATTATTATTTATAAAATTAAATTAAATTAAATATAAATTATATAATTATATATCACGAAATGCATTACACCCCCCCATAATCCGCGCATGTGTACCAACCTTAAGTTAAGCAAAAAAAAATAAAACAAAAAAATGAAACAAATGCCTGCATGATTGCCATCTTATAAATCACACACAATGTAAATATATTTCAAAACTATCCCAAATCCGCACCACCCCCATCCCCCAAATACCCGTCCCCTATTATATCGATCGAACGAATTAAAATTAAAATTTATGTAATTACAAAATAATTTATTTAAACAAAAAAAAATCAAAAAAAAAAACAAAAAAAAATTTTGTGATAAAAGTGTCATAATATTTAAAAAATATTTTCTATTTTTGTAAAAATATATAATTTTAGAAATGAATAATAAAATAAAATTTAAAAACTATAAACCACGTGTTTGGCTCAATTTTCGTTGAATCTAGGTATAATGAATGCATAATTAAGGTGGCACGAACGTGATTGCATTTTGATCGCGAAGGTCTTACATACATACGTACTCGTATACATAATCCATATTTGCTTTTATTTTTTAATGATCGCGCACAAACGTCATACCCATATTTGATTATACCATATACCTTAATCAAGGTTTTTCTTGCTCGCTGCCATTCATTAATATGAGATAAAAACAAAACCGAATTGCGATGCAATTGCATAATATAATTGGACATACATAAAATGTGATACATTTACTTCACCCTATTTTTACCTCCATATCACATAAGAGTTAAGCAAAAAATAATTACAATCCCAGGTTATGTACTTTTATGTAACAGTGCGTGTACACACACATAAACATTTTATATACGACGACGGGGGTTTTTTTTTTTTATCTCATATTACTTGTCTTAAGGCGAGTGGTGTCGCGCACTGAGATATGTTGAGGTTTAGTTTTTTACATGTAAGTTGTACTCGCATTTTATTTCAATGAAACTTTTTTAATGATGTAACTAAGTAGAAACATGATAATTTTTCAAACGAAATATTGATCTAGATTTGAATAAATATTTTTGTGTTTAATTGCATTTCATATCAAATCAATATTTTTTATTATAATTTGAAAGATTTAAAATAGAAATTGTATTCAAGAAATTTTTTATGATATGGTATGTTGAAAAGTTTATTATATAGGCGGAAATTAAAATCTGTCAATTTATTGAAATTAATAACGACGGGACTGGCAAATACCCCTTGCTGGGCACCATTACAGTTATACGTATCGAATACTCAGCTTAAACTAATTTTGATTTAATAAATATTACAACTGAATATAATTCATCCAGTAATTTATCTCTAATACATGTTGTTAACTGTTTGTGGAGTACATAGCTCCAAGTTGGTTACTTCATTAATTTACCTGCCTAGTCAGGGGCGGATTAACGGCCCTTAAATTTCGTACTCCATTAGTGGATATAGCCTTTGTTTTTTCAGAATGTTTTTCCAGATGGAATGTTTTGATATGATTGAACAGCTCGTCTGAACTCCTAGAATATAAGTTTTTTTATACTTGCTACCACTTAAGTTATTCTGATCGGGTGTTAAAGTCATTCGCACCATAGTATAAATACTTATAGTAGTACCACTGAACATAATACTAATAGAGGAGTAATTTGTATGAACGACAAATATCCACTAAAAATAAAATCGATTTTTCCTCGATTTCAATTTAGAGCTCAACGAAACAATCATATAAATTTCCAATATTTCCGAATGCCTCTTTCTATCTTTCGTATTTTCTATAAGCAAAAATTAAAAGGAGAATTTAAAGGCGTTGCTAGATTTTACGCTGAAAACAAAGAATTAAAAGTAAATACAACCGTAAATTTATCAATGAACTGACAATGTTGTCAGTTTTCGTTAAAAATAAGCCAAACTACCACTTTACAGTGTTGGTATTATTTGTATTTGCTTGTTTAGAAATAGAAAATGATGAAACCGCAAAAAACAAAATATATCGAAATCGCATTTAAAGTTTTATTAGGTAAGAATTTTTAAATATTTTGAATTATGTATTGCATAATGTAAAGTTTCTTACTCGATTGTATTTGAATATGAATTTTACATAATATCCTTAATTTGTTAATTAAAAATGAATAACAATCTAATATAAAGCTTTATTCGAAATAGTGTTTCACATAAACCCTAATAATGTTTAATGGGTGGGACAACCATTTAGAAGTTTCAAAAAATCGATTTCTTTTTTGTGCTTTAAAAGCTACTTTAATATGTGTAGAATATGAAAAACTTCATGACTTATGCCAAAACTCAAAGCTAAACATATTTTAAATTTCGCGAAAATATCTTTTTTTTTGATTTTATGTCTGCCATTTCTCCAATTCTTAACTTATTATTAAAATATTAGGTTTATCAAGTAAACACAGTGGGAATTCAAACACACTTTTATTTACAGTTAAACGCGATAACTATTTAACGTGGGATTATCGAAAGTTACCGATAGGTAAGATCAAGTATTTCGAGGGGATTGAGTTTTTGGTAAAAAATGTACTTACTAATTGTTAAGGTTTAAAAAATTTTATAGAATGATATTATTTAATTTGCCTTGGGATTGACCTTTAAAAGATTCGTAAGGGTCATCGTGAAAATGTAATTGGCAACCACTATTAATTTTATTACGTAACCGTTTAATTAAAGTCGGGACTTTTTCAGGTACAATTTAGTACGAGAGGGTTTCATCGAAATTTTATAAAAAGTTTGGATTACAACTTTTTATCTAAGAATTGATGATCATTAATAGTAGTTAGTCTAAAACGTTTCCACCATTTTTTTTCTGAAATTACAAATGCCCCATTTATTTATTTTCTTTTTAACTTTATTAAACTAAATATGTACTATTTTGGTTGACAACTTACTGCTACGTTTCTGGTAAAACCATAATCCCTTCACTGTAAAATTTCTGTGTTCTTTAGGCGAAAAACTGTTCTGCAGTGAACGACACAAATGACAGTCTCATAGTGTAAAATCAGGACTATACGGTGGAGGCATTACAACTTCCCAACGTTGGTTTTTCTAACCTAGGTGCTTGTCTTGCACCACTGTTTGCATGATTCTATCGGCTTTTTGAGTGATTGGTCGGCCAGAGCAAGGTGCGTTTTTGACATCGACATTTCGAGAATGAAATCGAGCGAGCCGTCCACGGACTGTTCTGTTTTATACGGCATCATCACGATAAATAAACCGCATACATTTTTTTAGCAGCCTGCGTTGTCTTTCTTTTTTTGAAATAGAATTTTAAAATGTATCTAATTTCTTCTATAATTTTACTCATTTCTTACACGGAATAAACAAATGTCAAATTTTTTTGTATAATTTAGGAAATGTCACCTTTACAACGACATATCAAAAATGACTTGTCAGCCTTTAAACAAATGAAATATTAATTTTACTGACACCTATTGTAAAAACGGCGGAAATTTTTTTCACCATCAATATTTTTAATCAGTACTTACGAGTATTTACGACGCAAAATAATTTTAGAGAGAATTATTTAATTTATTTACAACCAAAAGCTTTAATATATTACATATATAAACTAGAAACAAGTTTTTCACCATATAAAATCTTATACGAGTATTTCAAGTGTAGACAGTTGGACAGGGATGGAATCTACAACTGTATATAATTCACAATATTTCTGGGCAATTATGTTGCTCGTCCGCCAAAACAAAACAGGGCTCTTAATTAAATACCCGGGTAGGATAATCTTAAAGAAACGTATTAATCAAATTAAAAAAATATTGCGTCTGGTCGAATTCGTGTAGCTGTCGAAATGGTCTTAAAGGTTGTTATTTATTTGGCAATTCTTCATATTATTGGAAAGCACTTAAATGGTGTATATGGAGTCGAGAAAGATATAGACAATAACAGCAATCGAGATAAGGGACTAAATGGTAAATGCGAAGAGGAAGACCGACTGATAAGAACGCTGTGCCAACAAACAAGAGCTGGTTATAAAATACAAAATAATAAAATATTTTCATAAATAAATAGAATTAATTTATTAGAAGAACTACTCTAGGAATAAGTGAATATGTAAAAACTTCTAAGTATACAGTAACTATTATTCGTTCAGAAAAATTAGAGAAAACCTACTTAACAGTATTGTTTTTTACGAAAAATGTAACTCTTGTTATCAGTATTTATTTTGTATTAATGGGTAAATGTATAAAAAAATTAAGTTCTGATTAGAGTTAAATTTTCCGTAAAATATAATGGCCTTAGTAATATAAAAAAAAAATCAACTTAGTTTTTAAAGTCAACCCTTAACAAATATATTACACCGAAATTTTCGTTTAGGGTTGACTGTAAAACCTAAGCTGGTAAACTTTTAAATAAAAGTTTTCTCTAATTTTAAAGTACATAACAGTTGTCCTATACTTACAATTAATTATTACGGGTGCGGGTTTTTACTAATTTCTATAGTAGTTCTTTTGATAATTTAATTCAATTTATTTATGTAAATAATTTGGTACTCATTTTGTGACAATTCAGTAAAAAAATTTGAATCTACTAATCAGCTAATTTTGTTGTCCCGAGTCCTTACCTGTTGGTCTTCATCTGTGTCTTTTCCACCAAATCCTAGACGAGACAGGTGCTGTTATTTGCACCCCCCCCACCCTCTTAACCATCATTTAAATGCTCTCCATTATTCGACAGAACTGCGCATCACAGCCATGATATTTTTTTCAAGAGCCACATGAAAATTAACACTTCAGGCAAGCCACTTTGATACCCAAGATCACCTGAGTAGCGAAAAATATTAATGCGCCCCACCTCTACTGTCGCCATTTTCAACCAAAATGTAGACCGCTACAAACTTACTTTTCATCGTTTCTCAAAAGTTGTTTAGTTTTGGTGGGACGCCGCGAAATAGGCATTAACGAAAGTTTTTCATTTTTCGATTATTAATAATTCTGGCCATTCTAATAAAGTCTCCTGGTATCCAACCTAGTAAATCAAGTATACTAGGAAGAAGAACAAGGATTTCCTTTCTTTGTTCACAGTTTTTTAGTTGTCTATTGGAAGATCTTAAGTGTTTGCTAATAAAAAAAACAGTTACTTAAAACTTCAAGTGAACCGAGAATCAAGAAAATACACAAATTTTATATACTGGAAAAAACCGAAGTAAAAGCACTTATTTGGTTTTATTAACTCTACCCATTTTATTTCTTAGAGAATTATGGTGATGGTCAGTTATGTAGACTGAACTACAGTATGTTTCGCAAGAAAATATCTCAAAGAAAACAACAAAAACACAAAAATATACTAATTGATATTTATTTCTCATAATAGATATTAAAACTAATTTCGCAAATACTTTAGTATGTAGTCCAGTTGTGCTTTTTTATATATTAAAAACTGACATCTCCTAGTGGAACTTTCACTTAATTTGGCCGCTTATTCTGGAGTAGGGTATTTTCGAATGTTTTTGAGAATGCGAACAAATTGCTGTGTATTTATTATTATATTTCCTCTAAGCCTTGCCTTCGAGACCCCAGTTTTAGCTTTTTTCCGATGTGCCACTCTTTCAACAAAGGTTTATACTACGTATACCTATTTTTAATGTCGAATTCTCCAAGCCTTCGTCGAATTGTGTTGATTGACACTTCAACACCGTTCGGACATAGTTTTTGTGTTGCATGTGTTTGGCATAATATCACGCCTGTGAGTATTCATGTTTCCTGAAAATTGTACCCAAAAGGGAAATAAGGACAGTATATTTCATATAGCTACAAGAAGGGGTATCCGGCATTAACCTCGAAAATATTAGTATTCGTGAAAACACAGACTTGAGAGAATAATAGTTCATATATTTTATTGCTTTTTGGGAAACAATATTTTTTGTTTTTCTATTCCAGAACTTCATCTAAAAATCATTTTAGTATCCAGTTTGATCGGGTATGGCGAGATTCACCATAATCAGTTCAAATGAAGCCAACAAGATCCGTCTTTATGTCAGAGTAAAATCCATAAAATGAATCGAAAAAACTATAAACTTTAAGAAAATATTTACTGAAATATTTTCATATAGTTTACATTATTTTTTGGATTCACAGGCTTATCTCTCTAACATTTAGAATCTATTGGTATTAAATAAATTCTTGAGATATAAAATGAAAAGAATGAACGAGTTAGGTACGAATGCCTGTTTTTATCTCTCGTTTTCTAAAATCCAATTTCAAAATAAAGATTTTTAAAATCTAGCGTCGCATAAGTCGTGTTTAAATTCTGGAAAAGAGAAAATTTAACTTCAAAAAAACACTAAAATAATAAATTTAATTCAAAACAATTAAAAAATGGTAAAAAACATAAAATTCAGTATTAAATAAAAACCTTGCCAGTGGCCCTATTCTGGTAATTCCTGGCGAATGGGGAATATTTTGTTTTTACAGCAGTTATTCCCCAAATAAATTTTTCCAACTCTTTTTATTCCCCATTTCCTAAAGTGCATTCTGTCAATTGGTGAATAAATATACAGGGAAATAAATTTAGTTATACGTGTTCGTCGTGGAATCACATTAAATATTAAAATGAGTAAAGATCTGCGAACCCTTCATTATGTTGATGATGATAACGATGGCCTTAATCAGGTTAATCTTAATACTTATAATAATATTTATTATTTATTACTATACTATCTTTATTAATTATTGGGTATTTTAACCCTTACAGACAATATTAATAAGATTAATTATTAATATCAACTAGAGGTAGACAAACATTCTCGTTAAAGGTATGGAAGAACAAACGTCAAAACTGCTGTAATTGGGAATAATTTTTTCATAATAAATTTTTTCCCCCAAACACCAGAATACACTTGGGGAAAAAGTAATAAAATTGCAATAAAATTTAAAATTTCTCTTCCCCGGGGAATTATCAGAATAGGGCCACAGATATTGAAAATGTTGGATTAGATAATTGGTTTGAGATTTTGGACCAAATTTCACTCAAAATCTTATTTCAGTTGAAATCACAAGAGAATTTTTTATGATGGTAAAATGCAGTTTATTTTATTACAAATATATCATAATATGGGCGAAACTAACAAAAAATATTTTTTGGATTTTGTCCCATTTGGACTTTTTCTATTTGGATTCTGTCGATAAGGATTTTGTCCTATTTGGCTTTTCGCTTCTTGATTCTTAAAATAATTTGAATTTTGTACCTTTTGGATTTGTTTTTGTATTTATGGGTACACCTGTCGAATTTTATTATAATCAGTTGAACTATCTAAGTTCTATTCATCATAATTTACCATTTCCAAAACTTTATCTTAACATAATTTGAGAAGTCCATTTCCATCATAGATACATACATCTACACATAGAAGTTCATCCTAAACGGTTATAAAAATCCAAATTCCACCCTAAGGATATATTCCAGAATATCAGCTAACTATTATATTTTATAACCCCATTTCCATCGGACATAAATAAATGTTGGATTAAGTCCAAATCGGTTAAGGAAAAACCAGCAAGTTCCGTCCTAATTGGCCAAATTTAAACTTAATTAAGAATTTAGAAATCGGTTTAATTAAAATTTGATCCTTATTCCAGAATTGTATCGAAAATTCATTTTAGCATCCCGCCAAAAATTTTTTATTTTTTGTAAAATCAAATTTTTATCTTTACAAGGAAATGTGACGAAAACTAAATTGTTTTCATTATTCTCATTCATTTTTATCTATATATTCAAAACGTATAGTGTTTTCCATGGCCTGCTTGGTGGTTGGTTTTGTTTTAACGTAAAATTTAGTAACGCCTTTAAATTACCCTTTTAATTTTTGATATAGAAAATACGAAAGATAGAAAGAGGCATTCGGAAATATTGGAAATTTATAAAATTGTTTCGCTGAGCTCGAAATTGAAATCGAGGAAAAATCGATTTTATTTTTAGTGGACATTTGTCGTTCATACAAATTACTCCTCTATTAGTATTATGCTCAGTGGTAGTACCATCAGACGAAAAAAAAAAAATTTAATCGATGAAGTTCCAGATATCTCGTCGACCGCATTTATATAAATAGTACAAAACTTTGGTAATTGTCTAAATGTTAAGGTTGGAAGGTTGTCTTGTAACATCACTTTCAAGCATAAAATTGTACATACCCTGTTCCGTTTTTCAATTATGCTTTGTTTTGGTGCTATGTCAGCTTTGCTAGGACGTGTCCGAAGTCTGTAACAATATTGTTTTTGTAATAATTTTGACATTATTTGGTATGCAACCAAATTATCACAGCCACTACGTGTTGTAAATTTGATACTCTGAAATAATATTCATAAACAAAAGCGCGCAATAATAATAATTAAGCCGTATCACGTTAATTTATTTCTTAAAAAATAGTACAAATAAATTTTTATAGAAATTAAATAAAATTTTCAACGAACTTATTACAAAATATGGAACAGAAAATTATTTCACTCACGTTTATGTCAAAATTATTACAAAATAGTATACTTTTCAACGAGCATATAATGATAGCTGTTATTCACAAAGATGAAGTGTACCGACACGAGTCGATAGGCGAGTGTCGTAAATCATCTGAGTGAATAACGACCGATAAAAATTGTATTTTATTATCAAATTCTTTAAATAAACCTAAAATAATTTCCGTTGACATTTTGACGTCTCAGTTTAATAATAATGAAAATGGCAAGAGACTACTAGATAAAATTTTAAAAATGAAATTTTTATTTGGTAGTAGTGAATAATGGAATAAAGGACTACTAGATAAACTAGCAGTGAATAATGGATATCATTATAATTGAAGAAACAAACGTATAATGAGTATATTATACGTTAGTCGTGGACAAACAATAATATTATCACAGACTTCGGACACATCCAAACTCTATCGAATTTGAATCGAAAGTGATGTTACAACATTCCACCCCTGGGCCCGTATTGTTGAAACTCACCGAAAAAAGTCACCGGTATGAAACAATTTAAATTTTCGACTGAAATGACGTATAGTGAAAATAATATCTCAGCAAAACTCATTTTTTCATCGTTCTGCGGAGCCAACAGTGAAGTAGTTAAAAAAGATCAAAAATTCAAAGAAGCGGGTCGGCTGAGTAATATTTTGAAAAACAAAAAAAATTATAAATAATTATATGTGAAATTTGATTCCATTACATAATGTAATTTATATTGGCGAATTTCAAATTTAAATTTTAGTTTGAATCAACCCTCCAGGATTAACAGGTAGTGAATAAGCTGTAGTTTAGAAATTGTGTTGTCCTGTGCTAACTATTTTTACTATATAATTACTAACAATTTACTCTTATCCTTCGGCTGGGGATGGATAAATGGGTGTACGATGTGTGCTCGGGAATATTGAAGATCCTGTTATAATAATTATTCATTTAAGTAATAAAATTTGTTATTATGATATTTATTAATTAAATTTAGTTTTCAGAGTTGTCTGGGAATTTGTAGGTTAATTTTATTTGTTGATTCTTAGTAGACTTATAGTACCTAATTGAATTATTGAAATATTAATAAATCTAGGTATTGTCGTGCTGTACTATTATCATTGAAATTATTTTATATAAATTTTATAAAATAATTGAATTCATAATTATATATTTTCTTTTCTGGATCGGTAGGAAATTGATTAGTTTTGAGTAAAATTTTATGTTTTTAACACAAAATGATGAGTTCATTTATGTGAACAAAGTGGTATTATGTTAAATCATTTTGGAAGGCTAAATGTTTTTGAGTTTAATGGTTGTCTTAATGGATTTTTTGAAATTTAGATGGTGGGATGTACACACAATCGTCATAATTACGTATATGACCAGAGCCTTCTAGAGTATAGAGCCATAATCTTAATGACGTATTTTTTAGAAGCCTTTTTAGTGGTATAACTTTTCACTGATTTCCATAGGCATCCATAGTAAAAATGGTGTTTTTTAGCTTCAAGTTTTTCAATGAAAAAAACAAAAATATTATAAAATGTTTATATAAAAGTTTTCTACATATCTTTAAGAACAATATACAAGAAGGCCATATTGGTATTAAATAAATATTAATTGCAGAAATATTAAAATTAAATTATTTCTAAAATATATTTTTTCGAACTTTCATTTTGAAAAATACATCAAAGTTGGCTCTGACAAATTAAAATAATACTTGCTAAATTTATCTTTAGTTTTACTAGTGTACGTAAGATGTCTAAAATGGTTACAGAAAAATACGAAAAAAATTATTTAATCGCAAAATTATCACTCGTTCCTATATTTTGTGAATTTGTTTTGCTTTTCCTACAATTTTTGAACTTGAAACTTCCCCAGGTGGTAATTTTTGGTACGATTTTTCCAAATTTTTGCGGCCATCACTGCCATCTATGTAATATATATTGACTTAATAACCAAACGAATCGAAGTAAGCTTTTATTTCAATTTGACCAGAATGCTGTTGTTATGATTTTTTTTTAATATTTTGGTTTAAATAAATCAATTATTACAAGAAAATGAAAACGATTTATTTAAACGGTATTCATATATGTTGAAATTCAAACATTTATGAAAGTATTTCAGAAATCATAATTAAGAATTTGTAACGTTTTCATTTATAAATTTGTCTTAGGAAAAAAAGTGATTTCCCATATGTTTTGTGTGTTTTACTATGAAAAGTTTCGTTTTTTCCTCGTTTCTAATTCCCTTATAAAAGCTCAGATTTTTTGATTATGGCTAAATTTTATAAAATAATTGAATTTTTAATTATTTATTCTGTTTTTCTTGATCGGTAGAGAATTTATGATTAGTTTTAAGTAAAATTTTATGTTTAAAATGGTTTTTAACGTTTATTTTTATTCTTGTTGCAGTATGTAATAATTAATTAATTAGATATAGAAGGACCATGAAAAATAAAATAAGCGCTGTTTTTGTAATCTTAGCTTAGGAATTTTAAATTTTTCTTAAATATTTTATCAGGTAAATTAATGAAAGGCGGACAGGAGAAATTACAACATTAATAATTTTTTAAGTCGTGATTTAAATTTAGGGAGTCTTGAGTGTCCGGCCCTGGATTCCAGAGAAATGATCATCTAATAATGTAGTTGGATTGTGCTAACCTATTTATTATATATTGTACTAATAATTTACTAACTATCGATCGCATTGGTGTCTGTAATCGGGTCGAGTCTGTCCCAACTAATAATCCTATCCAATCCTTCGGTTTTGTTATATGTATATGGGTGTACTGTGTGTGCCCGGGAGTCCGGGAGATCCTGCTATAATTCTTGGCCGTACACTCTCAATCAATCAATCAATAAAATATTAATTTTTGTAATGTGTAATATATTCTGTTTTGTCCATTAATATATTTTAATTAATTTAGTTTTAAAATACTTAAATGGATCTCTTTTTTAATTTACTAATAAATGATCCAATTTTCAGAATAAACATAGTTCTAGAATTAATCATTATTTTGATCCCGTTTATTTTGGCCGTACACTCACAATCAATCAATCAATCAGAATCTGCAATTTAAGGTTGAACTAACAATTTAAGGTTGAACTAACACTTTGGTCCAATGAACAGATAAAACATAACTGATGAACAAGATTGAGCAGGCGTTAAGTTCGATATATCAGTTATAGTTATTGTTCGAAGCTTCTAGTTTCAGTGGTTCAGAAAATGATTCCAATTCTTTGGAACACTTAGATATCTCCTTCCGCATAATAAATTAGAGTAGGACAAATTATATTTTTTTTTAGGGAATAAAATAACCTTAAGCGCAGCTTGTAACCCACCCGGTAAATGTTTAGTTAATATTTTACGCTTTTTAAACAAATAATTTTTTAAGATTTAATCATTTTATTTTGCATAATAAGATTTAATTCAATTTAATCACTTAATTCTAACCGTTGCACGTATTATAAAATATCAAATGAAATAATATTCTTCCTTTCACTGTAGTTGAAAGTGAATACGGTCTACGCTCTTAATTTACTTTTGGAACGCCCGGAATGAATAAACGAATATACTGTAAGTGTATGCATCGCCGTTGTTCTCATCAGTTTGCAGCGAAAGAGATGAAACTGTTGCTCGACTAATATCACCAAGGCTACATTAATATCTAAGACTATCCGGATGCGGATTTCCCTTATCTTCTGCAGCTGCTAGAGATTTCTTAAACTTAAGTCACCCTTTGGATGCCCTGTGAAGTGAAAAAGATTTTTCACAAGCTCATAAAGCTCCAAAACACATGTCATTAAAACGTTAGTAGCAAAGAGAATAATTTTAAGGTAAACATTTGGTTAGTTATATCATCGATCGATTCACGTCGAAACCTACAATGGTGGTCTAAACTGTTGGGGTTCTTCCAGCTATTTCATCAGAAGGAAATGGATTATTGTGTGTAGCACCTTAAAAAGAACAGAGTCAATGGCTTTCGAGTGACAATACGAAGCGGATTTTCTGTCCTTCTTGCGCACAGAATGAACATTAGATGTTTTTTAGATCGCAATGGGACAGAATAACCAAAAGTTTAGTCAAATATTTGTAGTAGTTTTTTGGGTTAATACCATCGGAGCTCAGGGCAGTCTTAGCAATAAAAATTTGACTCCCTTCATGATCAATATTTAGTACCAAGAAATCGGTTTCTATGAATAGTACACTAAAATTATTATTCAATTTACTTTGTCCTAAAGGCGACGACCTCAGATAACATTTTATTCTCTTAAGAGTGAAAAATGAAATTCCAACACAGCAATTTATGGACGCAATACTATGTAAACCAAATCCGTAAAGCGGCTGTACTCTCTGAATTCAGAAAGGGCTTAGTCCTTTTAGCTCGACGATTAAAAAGCGCCTGTGGAGACTTTAGTTGATTTGTTGGCATCAATGTCTGCAATATCCTAACAATTGCTCTATAGGATTAAATCTTATGCGACGCATCGATGAGCTAGCCTGCGAAACATTAGGTGGTGTAATAGAAGGGTTAGGGAGGTTAAAATTCGCGACAACTTAACTATAGGATTAGTGGAAAAGCTAATCACTTCTTAACAAAAGTGCCCTGTACCTCCAAGTGCCTTGTTTCGATGTCATTTTGTCGGCAAATACATAACAGATATAATGATAGAAATGTCAACGTAAATCGAGCTTCAATACGAAATGTGTACTACTCACACAAAACTATTACTAAAGATACATGTTAAACCGAAAGTGATCTGACTGAAAATTTGGGTTGGTGGTTACATGGGATTTTTTTATTTGATCTGAGCTGACAGTTCAAATGTCACTTTGTTCTAAAATTACATTAAAATTATTAAAAAATTATTTAAAATAATTTGAAAACCACTTCGAAAATGTAAACAAAAAAACTTTTGCCTTTCTAACAGTATGAAAAAATCTGTCAATTTAACTAAATTAAAGTTTACTTGTTTAACTCAACACACAAACTGACTCAACCAACTAAATTTAAGTTGACCGAATCAGACTACTTTCAGTCAAATCACCGTTTACATGTTGAATTTATCTCGGCGTTTTCAGTCAGATCACTTTCGGTTTAACATGTATCTTTAGTATATGTTTCTGCACGGAAAAAGGTAGATGGATTTTAAGGGTCACTGGCAGGTAATCGTACTGGTGTCTAGGAAACTTTGATTTTTGGTTTATTCAAAAGATTATTTAAGAATTATCTTTGTAGATAACATTTAACAAAGATACATTTTGTAGAAAACCAATAAAATTTACTGATGTAGAAATACATCTACTATACACATGAAAATTCTGGAAAACTTTGATTTGAATAAATCAATCTACGGTTAGAATAGATGATGGCATTTGGGTGCATTTATTCGTGAAGTTCATTGGTGAAGTGTTAGATGGCGATACTGATATCGTTTTTAATTTTTTCAAAATATTTTTGGATTTAAATTCGCCCAAATATATTGTGATGATTATGGCCATCATATCGAGTTCACATTATGAATAGCTCAGACGGTTGGCGCGTAGTATGAACATAAATAAAGGTCGATGGTTCGATGCTCGTCGTCGTAGCTCATGTTTTTATTACCAGTATTTATTGTGAACATCGAAACATGTTTATACACCAACGCACAAATCCATAAAGATCTAGTAAAAACAAGAACGTCCGAGATATAGCGTACAAAGGGGGAGGGCGAGGCGTGGTTTAGTGATTGATGAATAAAATGAACAACAACACGAATTCATACATACAGCCCATCGACAATAATGAATAATGATGATTATGGTGAGCCATAAACGATATTTCCAGATGATTATTTATGGGTCAGAAACAGAATACACAAGAATGAAGATGATTTTTCAGTTTATCTTGATATTTTCGAAAATTTTCGGTATTTTAAATTTTTAGAATTTTTAGAAAGAACGAAATTTTCCCGGACTTTAAAGATGTTTTAAGGTTACCAGATTAATTGAGTTTCCATATTGTAATCTACAATAAAAAATAAATTTTGTCGAACAGCATATATTTGGGATATTTTGAAAATTTTAGAACGATCGCTATTTAACACTTCACCCATTCATTAACTTCACATGGAAGTACTGTACTATGTATTTATACTATGGTTTCTGCCACCGTAGTGCTTTAACTATATGTCCAGTGATTGTGTAAATAATTGTTAGAGGTCTTATGTTTTGGTTATCCACTTTATTTACTGGAATTATATTTTCTTCAGCTGTTTGCCTTGGAAGGGGTTGAGTTCTGTCTTCAAGATAGGCTGCAAACAATGCAGCCTTTTCTTTGGCACTTCTCGCCCAAGTTCCATTGTCATCCTTGATAGGAGCTATTTGTACTTTAGGCCTTTTAAGTCCTTTAGTTGCTTTCCAAAGGGAATAATTAGTGTCCTTAGGCTAAGTATTCGCTAAATGATTTATTCTTGATTTCTTTGATAAGCAGTTTCAATTTATTGCTTAAATAATTAAGTCGTAATTTGCTTTTTAATGCTCGGTTCCTCTGTCAGATTTTTCATGCTTTCCGTTTTTCTTTAACCAGATCTCTCACTTCTACTGGATAGTTAGGAGGGGTACTCTGCCACGCTGCTTATAATATACTGTTGTTCAGCAGCTCTAATTGGATATCTAGTTGTACCGGAGTTTTAATTGGTACTTGTAATTTAGTATTGTCTTCGACTACGTAGGCTCCGAAGGAATCCCAGTTTTTTTTTTTTTTTTTTTTTTATTTGTTAACCTACTTAGGCAAATTTTCGTTTTTGATAATGGTATCACTGAGTGTCATAATGGCAGGCGTGTGGTCAGACGAAATTCCTTCTCGGTTTTCATTCACTTACAGTGGATATCCGATTTATTTGGGTATTAATTTGTAGATCTGTTCTCTCAATTAAAAACAGACTTTCGTTTAATAAGTTAAATTTAATAGTCAGTTTCCGGAAATTCTAGAATTAACCATACTTACATTCCATTGTGAGATTCCGGAAGGAAAACACGTAAAAATCTTTAGTGAGGACAAATAATAAATAAAAAAAAAAAAAAAAAAATATACATATGTAATATAATAAGTTAGTCAGTGAAATAAGAAAATTAAATAATTTACTATAAAAATATTATATAAAACCTTCGGATAGGTATTATGAACGGTGAATTTAAGATAATGAAAGAATGTGATAAACGGATATAAAAAAGGTGTAATTTTAGTAATGATAAAAATACATTTAGAATACAAAGTTTTAGTAAAATAATAAATTGAGGGTATTTTTTCAAAATCATATTAAGATATGAAACTTTATATAAAAATCTAAAGAGTGGTAATATTGAATATGAAAACAAGAGTGTTAAATAGTACGATGGATAAGGATTAAAATAAAAATTTATAACCAATAAGCATTTGAAAGTTTCATCACGTGGTGAATTTAGAAAAGTCAAAAAAAAAAAAAAAATAATATATAAATAAAATTTGAAATATAAAAGTGGTTAAGGGAAATAAATAAATTTAAGATATTTAGCGTAAAAATCATAGTAGATTGTGGATTACTATATAAAAATTTACAGATTAGCAACATAAATGATAAGAGGAGATATTTAAATAATGAGATGAGTAGAGATTTATTTAATAAGATATAACCACAAAACATCTGTAAGGAAAACACATGTAAATTTAGTGCGGGCGGAAATCACGTGGTAAAAGTGAAAATAATAAAAGTGTAGCAGTGAAATAAAGAAATTTAAGATTCCTGTCATAAAAATCAATAGTAATTAGAGTAATATTAAAAAATCTAAAAATTGGATATAAACGAGATAAATAAAGATTACAGTAAAGACAAAAATACAATTTTAGAATACAAAAAAAAAAAAAAAGTTTTCCAGGGAAAAAATAATTTGAAGCTATTTTTCAAAAAGAAGAAAAAAATCTTATTATTTTGAAACATAAATGGTGTAAACTAAGTGAGGACGGAAAACACGTGAAAAACAAAAAAAAAAAATGTTTCAGTGAAAGAAAGGAACTTATGATACATATCAAAAATCATAGTAAATACAAAGGAGACGCGTTTCAGGGAAATAAATAAATATAAGTCTATTCTCATAAAAATCATATTAGTTTTTAAAAAAAAAAAAATAAAAAATATTATAGAAATCTAAAGAGAATATTAATAACAAGCGATTAAATATATATATAATTCATAATAATCGAAATAGAGATGAATAAACAAATGTGATTAGGAAAGATAAAATCTAAAAAATAAACGTTGTTGTAAAAAAAAAAAAAAAAAAACAAAAAGCAAGAGTAATTATATAGTGAGGACAAAAATAAAGTAAAATATATATAAAAAAAAAAAAAAAGTCAATAAAATTAATAAAATCAAGATATTCTTCTTTAAAAGTAGAATAGTTAGTGAAAATTATATATAGACACAGATTAAAAAAAAAAATGGACCATGAAAAGATTATTTAATGATCAAAGTGAAGTGAACAGGAAACAAAAAAAACGTTTAAATAAAGAAAGTAGTACAGTGTTAACAAACTTAAAACAGTCACAAAAAGAAGATATTGACATTATATTATTAGACACAAGTGAGTCCGAAAGTGAAATAACAAATGATACAGAAACAAAAGAGATAAAAATTGAAATATTAAATAGTGACTTAAATAAAGAAAGCAAAATGAAAGATGAAAATATTAAAGAAAGAGGAAATATACAAGAAGAAAAACAAATTGAGGACAGATATAATATAATAGAAAAAGAAGTAAATTTATACACAAGTAAAGACAAAGGACCTTTTTCAGTTATTCTAGAAAAAGAAAATACAAATTTAATAAAAACAGCTAAAATATTAAAATTAATAAATTTAGACAAATATGAAAATATTATTCAAACTTTTAATAAAAAAAGATATATAGTGATTTGTAATAATATTACAAACGCAAATAATCTAGTAAGAAGCGAACAACTAAAACAATTCGAATATACAGCTACAATACCCAAAAGTTTCAACCATACGCAAGGTATCATAAGGGGAATACCAATGGAGATAAACGCAAAAGAGATAATAGAAAACTACAAATCAGAGGTTATAATAACAGATATAGAGAGACTAAACAGATATGACAACAAATCAAAAAATGTAATAAAGACAGAAACAGTAAAGGTTACTTTTAGAGCCAATATCAAACCAGACAATATAAAAATTTATGGGATAAATTACAGAGTAGCACACTATACACCTCCCCCCATGTTTTGCAGAAATTGCCTGACATATGGGCACACCAAAAAATTCTGTAGAAACAAAAGTACAAAATGTGGAAATTGCTCACTAATACACAATGAAGAGGAGAACAACGAAATATGTGATAGGGAGACAAAATGTAACTTATGCAAAGAAAACCATAAAACAAATAGTAAAGAATGTCGAATAAGAAAAAAAGAAATAGAAATATTAAAAATAAAAGTGACACATAGAAAGTCATATAATCAAGCGAAAAAATTATATGAAGAAAAATATCAGGAACACTCATACAACAAGTACAATTTCCCAAAGATGATGAGTCCATTAGAAGAAAAATCATACAAAATACAAAATAATATGGAAGAGGATATAGAAAATAAAAATAAAGAAGAACAAAATACACAAAATCAAATAAGAGATAAGAAAAAGAAAAATATGGCAAAATACTGGTTTTATTCAAACATCTATTTGAAAATATTAAACCACTAGTAAACACTAGGACATTACCAGAGGAGATAAGCAACATGTTAGATGAGATCACAATTAAGCTATACGAAGAAGACCCAGAAGTCCGATTAGTGGGCTTAGACTATTTAAATTAATAAATGAAGAAAATAATAAAAATAATAAAACAATTAATAACAAAAATTAATAACGCTCCAGAAAATTATAGAACTCGTAAAAAAACAATAGTAATATGTATAACTTTTAAAAAAATGAAAATAAAAGTTAAAAAATATAAAATAATAAATATAAACAAAAATAAGGTAATAATAGTTAGAAAAATAAATCATGTAGATGGAAGCTTAAAAAAGTGGATAAAAGGAGAGATAAATAGAAAATATGCAAGATACAACGAAAAAATTAAATTAATAGTAAATCGCATAATAATAAATAAAAATAAAAATATTAAAACAATAAGTCAAAAAAAATGAAGTTTAAATCATCAAAGACAAAATCAATAGATAGAAGGAGAAAAACAAAATATAAAATAGTTACAAATAAATTAGTAGAATATGTCAAATACAAAGAAGTTAGATTTAAAAAAAAAAAAAAAATTATTTAAAAGAAAAAGAAAAAGAAAAAAATCTCCCTAAGGGTTAAAAAAAAAAAAAAAAAAATATGAATATTATACAATTAAATATACATAGCATAAATAATAAAAAAGACATATTAGAAAAATATTTACTAAAACATAAAGTAGATATTATGATAATAAGCGAGACGTGGACAACAAATAACAACACTCCAATCTTCTATAATTATCGAACAATACTCATAAATAGGGGAGATGGATATGGAGGCTGTGGATTCCTAATCAACAATAAAATACAACTAATATCAACAAAAAAAATTGAAATAGACCCGATAGAAGCATTAGAGATAAAAGTAGTAAGAAACGAAATAACATATACACTGATATCATTTTATAACTCAACAAGAAATAAAAACACAAAAGTAATAAGTGAGCAATTTGAAATTTTACTAAAAAAATACGACAAAACCAAAAAATTAATAATAGGAGGAGACATAAACGCTCATAGTAAATTGTGGGACAAAAATGGTAAAAATGACTTACTTGGAAATAAAATAGAAAAGACATTATGCTCGTGTAACTTATTTCTATTAAATAACGGGGAGCCAACACACCAAGATCTATTTAATTGCACCGATACAGCTATAGACATTCCGCTATCATCATTAGACCTGGTAAATAAAATAATTTGGACAAATACGAAAGATAGCTTAGGATCAGATCATTTCGTCATTAAAATAAAAATTGGGAGAAATTTGATGGATGAGACAGAAAGTCAAACAATAAAGAAAACAAATAATAGAAAAGTCATGGAGGATATAAGAAACTTAAAACCAGAAGAAACGAAAGACTTAGAAGAATATGAAAAAAGACTAATGGAGATAGTAAATAAAAACACATACATTTTAAGTGGAATAAGGAGCATGAAACGAAATAAAAATTGGTGGAATGAGGATATAGATAGATTGTGGAAAGAGAAGAAGAAGGCACAAACGGCATTTAATAGGAAAAGAGACATTCATGCAGCAATAGGACTAAAAAAAGCTAAAGCAATACTACTAAAGGAGATCAAGAAAGCCAAATACAAATCGTGGATCGAACTTACGGAAAAAATAACAGTAGAAACAGACAATAGGAAAATGTGGAAAATATTCAACTTAGTAAACAAAAAGTCAACAAAAACATATAACATTTTAGAAGAGGAAAACAATGCAAAAAAATTTTTAGAGATAAACTTCCCAGAAAGTAAAGAGATAGAAAAACTACCAGGCAATGATCTTAACTCACCAGAGAGGAATAAAGGATTCGAATTAAAAGAAATAATAAATATCATAAAAAACAATAAGAATACAGTGCCAGGAATTAACAAAATTTCAAATGAAATATTAAAAAATTTACCTATGAATCATATAAAAATTATGACTAAACACATAAACGACATGTGGTTAAATGGCAGCTTCTATAAAGAAATAAATACGATTAAGGTGATAGCGATAAAAAAAAATAATAAAGAAGAAGATATTCCGGAAAATTACAGACCTATTTCGCTACTACCAGCTTTTACAAAGATGATCAACAAATTGATAAAGAATAGGATTCAGAAAAGTATGGGAAAAAATTGGAAATTGCCAGAGCATCAATATGGTTTTAGAAAAGGGAAAAGTATCACGGACTACTACATTACACTAATGAACAAGATAAAGGAAAACAGAAGAGACAAATATAAAACTATAATGATAATATTAGACATACAGAAAGCTTTTGACAGTATAGACAAAAAAATACTTTTACAAAGTCTCAAGGACAAAAATATAGATCAAAACATTATAAATTGGATTTACAAGTATCTAACAAATAGGACAATAATAATAGAAGGAGAGAAGTATAATCACAGCAGAACAACAAATAAAGGAATTCCACAAGGATGCTCGCTTAGTCCATTACTATTCAATATATATACGGCGCCACTACATAATATAAATTCAGGAATTACAAAAATAATACAGTATGCAGATGATATAGGAATCATAATAACTACAAAGCACCATATGGATACAGAACAGATAGCGAACAGAGTAATGAATAAAGTTAGTTCAAAATTAAAAGAGCTAAAACTAATTGTAAATCCAGAGAAAACCAAATTAATGAATTTTAACCCAAAAAGTAATATTCACCTAAATATAAAATTAGAAAATATAACAATAATAGAACTGATTAATATTAAATTACTAGGAATAACATTAAATAATAAGTTAAACTGGAATGAACACTTTAGAGTATTAAAAAACAAAATAATAAAAAAAATCAACATAATAAAAGCATTCACATACAGAAATGGAGGAGCTCATCCTCAAAAATCACTAAATATTTACAAAGCGGTAATACAAACACAAAACTTCAACAATGAAATATTCATGAATCTAACAAAGAAAATCATACAAAATATGCAGACAGTTCAAAATTTGTGTATGAGACAATGTTTGGGGCTAACCAGAACTACTCCATGTGCAGTAATACTAGCAGAAGCAGGAGAATTGGGGTATAGGAGACAAAACGAATTTAAAGAGATTAAATATATGAGTAAACAAATAGCCAACAACTCAGAAATAGGAAAGAACATTTTGAAAAATAATTCGCTGAAGAAATTTGAAGATAACTTAAGAAAATATCCAATGTTGAAAAACATAGGTATCAGCAAAGAAAACTTTAGCAACACTAAAAATATAAAAATAATAGAAGACATAAGAGGAAAAGAAAAGAAGGATATGAATGAAACACAGTGGCGTAAGGAGATACTAAAAATAATAGACAGATTCAAGACCTTTAAGAGTTCATTTACAGATGGATCAAAAAAAGAGGACAAATGTGGTATTGGTATACACTCAGAAGACAATGTTAACAAAGCTATTAGTCTGGACAAAGAAGTCAGTATAAAAACCACAGAAATGATTGCGATATTCTTAGCATTACTCATTCATATAAAGAAAAACCATAAAAAAATCATAATCTTTACAGACTCAAAAAGTTGCTGTATATCTTTAAAAAATACAATAGAAAAATCTCAAAATAAACTATATGAAAATAAAATAATTGAGTTAGCAGAAGAAAACCAGGACAAGGATATTATTATACACTGGATTCCAGCTCATATAGGCAATAAAGGAAATGAAATAGCAGACACTCTAGCAAATATGGGTTCAACAATGACAAATATGAATAAATTTAACAATAAAATACCAGTAGAAGATGTTTGCAAAATGATAAAAAAAAAAATTAAAGAAGAGTGGAAAGAAGAATATGAATATGTGACCAGAACTAAGGGAATATTTAACAGATTAATAAATGGAGCTACCCCTCCGAAAATAGTATGGTTTAAAAACATCAATATGGAAACTAAATACATTAAAATAATAAACAGACTAAGGGCAGGTCACACATACAATAAAGTATTTAAACATATGATGAAGTTAGAAGAGAACAATAGATGCCGAAACTGCAATATTAAAGAAACAAATCTACACATTATAGACAATTGTGGTCTATATAAAGAGAGGAAAACGAAGTATAAAAAAATAGGAAACAAAAAACTTATTGATATATTGAAAGATGGGAACCAGGAAGAAATGAAGGAACTAGCAAGGTTCTTTGAAGAAATCAAAATAGAATACCAATAAATAAATAAATAAAAATAAATAAAGGAGAGAAAAGAAAAAATTTCAATAATTAAGACAGTTAATAACAAAAAAAAAAAAAAAATATATAAAAATAATAATAATAAGAATGTTAAAAAGAAAATGACGGAAGGCAAATTTAACAGTGTAAAAAAAAAAAAAAAAAAAAAATTTTAATAACAAAAAGAATGAAAAGAGCTAAAATAAAGAATAAAAAGACAAGTTAGAGCAAATCGATTCAATAATCGGGCTCATAAACAACAAAAAAAAAAAAAAAAAAAACCATACTTAGTTTTCTGTTTTGAAATTTTGTTCTAGATTTGTACTAGCTGACTCTAAGATTTATCTTGCTAACGTTCTCTGATTTACGAGTTCTTAAAAAATTGAACTCAAATTCGTACTACAATTCGTAACGGCAGGAATTTCCAAAAGTTAGGAAGCAAAATGCAATATTCAACTCAAATTTTCATAGTCATGATCGTGAGCTTACCAATGTGTTGTTTTATTGAATGGACTGGGTCATATAAAGCCTGTTCTGAAAAATTCTACATTCAAATTTTAAATCTATACAGTACAAATATGTAATTGTAATTAATGTGTAGAAACTGAATGCTAAAGTCTAAGAGTAATGAAATGTTGATTTCTAGCTTCCAGATACCCTGAAACTGAGATGACTGTAATCAATCCCTTCAGAATTAAGCGTAAGCTCAAAAATATGTATTAAAAAAAATTTAAACGCCGTATAAAGTTATGGCAATTGACTTACCATTTCAATATTGAATGAGAAAATTGATCAATTTGATGTTTTAAAAAATTGTTGCTGCTGTTGTTCAATGTACGAATCAATCTGGTTTCAATTTATGATGTTGACAACTTAAGAGCGCTACAGACGATCCAACTTGTCGGACTGACCGCCGGTAGAGCCAGATCGGTGGTTGTCTACAGACGATCCAATTTTCTAATTTCATCATATTCATCATACATTCAATCATATTTTCTAATTTCTTAATGTTTTTGCTTTACACATTTGGTTCACGTATTCTTAGATTAGACTTATTATTTTTTTAATATTCTCGCTTTGAAATTTAACAAACAACTAAACAATACCGTTCGATAACACTACCACACCATCCGACAAATCCGATTTTGTAGGAATGACATGCATACACACGATCCGATTTTACATCCAATCCAACCAAATCGGATCGACTGCCCAAGCAAAACGAATCATCTGTAGCGGTCTTATTCACAATGTAAAAACTGACACTTTTTACTTACAGGTTTGTAAGAATTTTCAATATAACGAATACAAATTTTTGCTTGTTATATTGGAAATTCTCACAAACCTATAAAGTTTAAGCATTTCGGCTGACCACAACAAATCAATAGACAAAAAAAAAAAGAAAGTTTAAGCATTATGAATGATCTGATACTACAATTCCGACACGACCATAGACAATATGAGTATCAGTCAGAACAAACAAATTAACACGTAAAACAAAATTTTTTTTTTTTTAATTTTTAGCTTTTATTTAACCGCTTATATTGTGGTTTACACGATTAATGAGCTGCTTTAGCAGCTAATCTTTTGTCACGTTCTTCAGCAATACTTAATTTTATACCCTTTCCTTTTGGCAAGGAAATGTATGCCTTTGTTGCTTTACCGATAATGAAAACGTTGGATAATCTACAAAGAAATTAAAATTAAAACAACCTCTTACAACATAAAACGCTGTATTCTTACCTAGTAGCAAATACATGACCTTGAGAATCCTTAATGTGAACAATATCGAATGATCCAGGATGTCTTTCACGATTGACAACGGTACCAACACGACCCAAATTTCTACCTCCAGTAATCATACACAAATTACCCGAATCAAATTTAATGTGATCTGTAATTTTTGTTGTAGCAATATCCAATTGGATGGTATCATTCACTTTAATGATTGGGTCAGGGTATCTGAGTGTACGACCGTCGTGTGTTACCAAGAATGGAATATTTTTTGGCCCAACTGCGACTTTCTTTACTTTACAAAGTTTGTACTAAAATGAAAAATTTAAAAAAAAAATGAAATTAGTGGATTTCTTAAATAAAACCAAAAATAAAATAATTATTTGGAATTATTATGTCTTCACAAGTAAATGTTATTGATTCTTTCATTAATTTCTAGAAAGAGAATGACCGTCAAGTGAATTTTACTTTTGGCCACTTTTTGACTCGTAGACAGATTTAAATACAGTTAAACGAGCTTCGAACTGGCCACAGTACCAAACTAAAAAGTATTATATACTCACTCCTGCTTCTTCAGATGTGATACGATGGATTGCAAAACGTCCCTTAACATCATAGATCAAACGGAAATATTCACCGGTCTTTTCAATGGTGATAACATCTGAAAATAATGAAAGTTTACTTTTTAGTAAACACAATTATTGAAAACATTATTCGACTTACCCATATAACCTGCTGGATAGTTTGGATCGGTACGTACTTTTCCATCAACTTTGATTAATCGTTGCATGACAATTTTTGTCACTTCATTTTTATTTAAGGCATACTTTAGCCGATTTCTCAAGAAAATCACCAATGGCAATGATTCGCGTAACTTGTGTGGACCGGTTGATGGACGTGGCGCAAATACACCACCCAATTTGTCCAACATCCATGCTTTAGGCGCATTTAAACGCTTCAAATGTTTCTTAGGTCCTCGAGCCTAAAAAAAAAATACACAAATCCATTTATTTGAGGTTATGTCAATAATTCACACATTTTATAATTTAAGTGAAATATCGAATTGAAATTATAAACACCAGAGCCTGTATAAACTTATCACGGGCATTTTACAGAATCCACAAAATGTTCATGTCTAGTTTATAATTCCCCAAAAAACACTCATCAAGTTCTTGTGTTGTCTTGTACACCAAACGTCAACTTTTTTCTATTTCCAAAATATTCACCATTTTAGTATTTAATCAGTAAAAATTATATTTAAACTCGATGAACAAGATATTTGTAAACATTTGCATACACATTTTATTATAATTTTATTCACGATGGTGTTTAATATTTCGAATTTATTTCCAATTCTTTCACAATACACTTACCATCTTTGAAACTCAAAACGAAAAGGAGAATTATAAAGCCGGATATGTAGATTGAAAATAAAAAAATTTGATTGATTAGAGTTCAGTGTTTCAAATTAATGGTTAGGTCTGACATCTACATATAAGCATTATTGGTAATAATAATAATTGTTCTCTCGTTGCCCGGTAGGATTATCGCTTCATACAGTGAAAGTATGAAATTTTGCGTCAGTCAGTTGAATACAACTACAAATTGCTGAATCAATTTTCAGAAAGTCAAGAACCGTAGGATATAAAATATAAAAAGTGTGGACGAGCTTTACACGTGACGTACGTAATATAAATGTAGGTGAAAGAACAATACGGCGAAGGTTGCGAGAAGCGGATCTTCTGCATGAAGGCCAGCCAAGGGTACAGGACTTGTGTCACAACACAGGATTGCTCGGCTACAATTTTCCAGGGAAAATTGGCAATGGCAATGACATGGCCGGCAAGGAGTCCTGATTTGAATCATGTACATGTTTGAGACATTCTTGGCAGAAGAATTTGGTTTTGTATTCCAACTCGGAAAACGATGGAACAATCCAACAGATTATCAAAAGTATGGAATGGAGGATGACAGCAGTTATTCAACTGAGAGAGGAACATTTTTTATTGGTTAATTATGATTTTGTTCCTGTATTTATGTTTGTGAAAATTTAATTTTTTTTTTTAATTCGAAAAACCTCAAACACATAGTTTTGAATGACCTAGAATTTGGTTTTTATTTCATTTTTCCAGCTAGTGCAGTTGAAAAGATATTCGACTCCAAAAACAATTTTTTTGGGGTGGCCCGTTTTCTCTGCCGGCGAGTCTATTATGTTAATTCTAGAAAAGGCAAATTTTCAATTCTGAAAACATTGAATTTCGGACAGATGAAGACTGGAATAATATACCTACCAATTTGTATACGTTAAAAGAATTTTCGAATGGATCTATTTGAAGAATTTAGGTATTGATGCTGTAACTGTAATTTTGGGCTAATGAATTGCGAGAAAAGTGTTCCGTGTTTTGTATGAATTTGTCTAATCAAAACAAACTGAAAACACATCAAATGAATAGATACATAATTGGGTTTTTTCTTTATTTTAATTACATCAAAAAATAATCAAATAGTTTGATTAAAAGAAAATTATACAATTAAAAACAAAACTTATATATAGTGCTAAATACACATGGCACGCCCCCATCCACAACATAGCATATGTGATGTGAGCGGAAGCAGTAACTCGTGTGTAATCCGAAAATTTTTCTTTAAAAATTATTAATTTTAATTATTATTATTTTTTTCTTTCAATTTTATAATTATTATCCAATAATTAGTAATTTATATATTTTGAAAAAAAAAAAAAAAAACTAAAACTAATCTGAACTGCTAGTCTGTTTCTTCATCGATTTCAATGCGCGTTCTCTTAGTTGTTTCTCCAAATCATCATTGACCTGGACCTCTTCCTCCTCGTCCGAATCATCTGAATCTTTGTTGCGATCATCGCGATTCTTATCTTTTGATTTTTTATGTTTTTTGTGTTTCTTATGTTTTTTATTTTTCTTGTGTTTTTTATGTTTCTTCGTTTTTTTGGACTCTGCATCTGAATCGGATGAATCAGAATCGCGGCGTGACCGTTTCGTTTCCTTTGCTTTTTTGCGTTTTTTATTATGTTTATCTTGGTCAGAGTCCGATGAAGATTGTGGTGGAGCAGATGCAACTGCTTCCTTTTTAGCGATTTTCTTGTTTTTGTCAATTTTAACGGAACCTTCAGTGTCGCTACTATCGTCACGGGTCGATTTTCCAGATTTTTCTGAAATCGAAGTGGTTTTTGGTTTTTTAGGCGCAGCAGCTTCATCGTCCGAATCATTTGAGCCAGAACTGATTTTACGTTTTTGTTTCAATGGTGGTTGGGGTACAGCAACTTCCTGTTTTGCGAGTGGAGGAGGTGCTAGTGGAGCAGATTGCTGTTTGACACTATCCATTCGCTTTTTATTATTTCGTTCAACAACTTTCTCGTCTTTCTCAGTTTGATGATGATAAACCGGAACTGATGGTTGGGCTGGAGGTTGTACTACTTGCTTAGCTATTTCGACACTACCCGACGACTTATCTTTTGAATATGACTCACGTTTATTTTTTAGGGCCTGTTTAGCCTTTTCTTTTAAATCATCTTCATCGCTAGTATCGTCACTTGAAGAATGTTTCAATTTTTTTCGTTTCTTTTTCTGAATTTCTTCTGCCTCCGATTCGTCACTTTCCGAATTTGTACTAGATTCTTCACTGTTTGTAGCACTCTTCGTTTTCAATTCCATCACCTTTATGAGTTTTGGAGGCCCTTTTTTTTCGTTTGTTTCAGTTCGAGTTATTTGTTGATGGTACTGTTTTTGTTGTTCTTGCTGCAGTACCGCAGCCCGTTCATGTGGTTTTAAGAACGGTGACGGTGTCCGTGACAGACTAGTTGAGTAACGTGTGGGACGCGATTGAGTTTTATCTTTGTCACGATCCCGCTCGCGCTCTCGTTCGTTTGACACTTGTTTTGATTCACGAACAGACTTTTCTTTATCCAAACGGTCGGATTTGGTGCGATCTAATTTTCGAGTTGGCTCGACAACCTTTTTCTTTATTTCTTTTTCTTTCACCACGTCTTCGATGTGAATAACGTCTTCAGATGGTAAGCGACGTTCTCGTTCTCGACGCATCTCTTCTTCACGCTCCTTTTCGCGATCGCGATTACGTTCTTTGTTTCGTTCGGCTTCAATTTCGTACTTATTAGGGACAATTTCGTGTTCTCGTCGATCGGGTGATCTTCGATTTGATTGATTGAATTGATTATTGTTGTTTTGATTAGATTGATTATTGGAATATTGGTTAAAATTCCGGCGATCATTATCTCTGTTGTTTCGATCTCTACTCAGGCTACGACGACGTATTAAATTAGCCTGCTGCTGCCTTTGATTGAAGGGACGTCTCGCATCCCGTTGTTCACGATAATCTCTCCGAATTGGAGAACGGCGCCTTAGATATCTATTATCCCAGTTGTCACGACGATTGGCTGGAGATCGATTTCGAGACCGCGATCTATAATTCCTCGCTCGTGAATTATTTCTCGATCTTGATACTGACCGACGATCTCTTCGACCACGATCACCACTACCACCCCTTCTATAATTATTGCGCCGCCCATAATCTTGTCTATATCCACCGCCTTTCTCTTTATCCGACGCATCACTATCGGATGAATCTTTATTCGATCGATAATGCCGTTTCTGTTGAACACTATTTTCCTTCTTATGGATCTCAAATTCGGCGCTTTTTCTTGGTGAATTTGAACGATCAGAACTTGACGAACTCGACGATGAATCACGCCGCTTTTTATCAGGCGAATTACGTGACTTGCTTGATTTACTCGTCTTCTTAACACTTTCATCACTGGAAGACGACCGGCTGGCCGAACGATTTTGGCGTTTAGGTGATTTCGATTCTGATCGACTAGAACTTTTCGCTCGAGCCGCGGGTGGAACCGATCGAGATGGGCTTCGGCTCGGTTGCAGTGGTTTACCTTCGGCCATATTCATTAATTTTGCTTGTAACTTTGATAATGGCGCGGTTGAAGAATGATCACCATTCACTTCAGTCTTTTTAACAACACTCCGATCCTTTGATTGCTTTTTATCACTATACTTCGGATTTGCACGCGAACGAGATCGGGATGTATCACGATTACGTCCTCGATTTCGTGAACGTGAAGCAGAACGTTCACGACGTCGGGACTTTGAACGAGATGGCGTCCTTCTACGATCACGCCGATTGTCGCGAGATCGACTACGTCGCGACCTTGTGTTGCGATGTCGCGATGATCTAGATCGACGTCGATCTCGTGACCGATCTCGAGAACGATCTCTTGTCCGATCCCTCGATCTTCGATCTCTAGACCGATCACGGGACCGTCGTCGATCACGATCTAGTGATTTATCCCTCGATTTTGCACGATCTTTGGATTTATCTCGATCACGATCACGAGATTTTTCTCTTTCCCTTTCCCGATCACGCCCCCGATCAACCGAATTCTGCCGACTTGATTTAATTTCATTCTGAATTTGTTTTTCCTTCAACGCTTCAATTTCTTTTTCTGCAAATGATTTTTCCAGCATTTCTTCAGCCAAATCAATTTTGGAACTGTCTTTTTCTGATGATGGCGTACGCTTCTCACGGTTTTCAAGCTCTCGTGACAACTCCTCACGATGCAGCAGAACTTGATTCAATTTCTCACGTTCTTCTTGAATAATCTTATCGATTTCCTTATTTCTATCTTTATCGAATTCTTCTTTTGCTTCTTGCAGTTTCTTCTCTTCCTCGCGCTTTAGAATTTCTTCTTTTTTTTGCTCTATAAATTCAGCCGGTATCCCAGATTCCGATTCTTGCGCCGATAGTAGCAATTCCCACAGCTCGTCCATGAATTGACGAGCATTTTTACCATTTAGAAATCCCGTCATATTAATTTGCATTTTCTTTGGACAAGGATACTTCTCCTCCTCCAATTGATTGTAGACAAATTCAACCACAACATCATCCTCTATATGTAAAATATCAGTTATTTTTTTACTGATCCATGGTCGTAAAACATCTAGTTTCACTTTGGACATGTCTACCTGTGTGTACGTGGGGAAAATAGTCTATGGTAAGTTACTGTACATATTTTTTTACCAATATTTTACGGGGTACTCACCCTTTTATTAAGCCTGTCCCCAAACCTCATCTGTTTTAATAATTTCTTTTCCTTATCACTAAACCTAGTGTCCTGTTGTTGACTTGTCCCCTAAATAAAAAATAAAAAAATAAAATTATCCGTCACGTCACACAAGCCGCCCAATCAACTTACCGTAAACATCATCTTGAAGTTATTTTTGGATATCTTGTGTTATGTAGATGAATAAAATTTGATTTATTTAAAACTATGTACACGTAATTATTGTTTTTGTTTTAAATAACCTAAAAATGTTTTTATCTACGGTCCGCGAACTGTGTGTGTTTGGGGAGCCCCTTCAAAAAGCTCCCCCGTTAAACCAAAGTAAAAAAACCGCACGCACACACACACACCAAAGAATTAAAATCAATTTTTATGTTAACACACCAGCATAAAAAAAAAAATAAATAATTTAAAATATGAAGTTATGATGATTATAAACTATTTTTTTTAAACGATCCAATATTCACATTAAACTCACATTTTTGTCAGGAGTTTAATCATGCATTTTTATTACTATTGTTTTGTAAAATTGCAAACTACGGTCTAAAAATTGATTTAATTTTCATGCGGCTATCACCGATGGATATAAAATGGCGGAGCGTCATGAAGTTTGGTGCACACAAGCGATGTGCGAGTTATTTTTTTATTTTATTTTTGTTGTTTTTTTTTTTTGTTTTTTTGTTTTTGACATGCACCGGGTGAGACGGGTGCGTTCTGTTAAAAACTGTATGCTAGATGATACTATTGTAGTTGTAGGATTTTTTTAATACGATATTTCTGATTATATTTATCGATTATTTTGAAAGATACTGCCAACCTTCAGATTGACATTATATTAAAATGATCATATGTAGGAAAGCAATTTCACATCTTGGGTCTTTTCGTTTATTCATTCGGAATATTCCGGACATTCCGAAAGTGCCGTAAATCGTTCTTTTAACCACCTATCACACCAAGCGTCGGCGGCGGTCGTTAATCATAGCTTGAAAACAAAAAAATTATTTATAAAACTACAAACTACATACATATTTATAAACTTTATATTTTTAATAGAAAAATTACAAATTTAAGAAAACATATCGAATGAAATTGTATCCGCCGCTGTGAAGCACAACGGCAAAAAAAAACGGTCTTTCATCGCTGGAGTGAGATTTTGCACAAAAGGCGAGAAGAGAGTTTATTTCTCTTTTTAAAAGAATAAATTTTACTCCATTTCATTCGGTCTATGTCACTTTTTCTATTGCGATCTCAGTCAATTATATTATGTATAAGAGCTATCTCCTTTTCTCCGCTTCGACCACGTACCTTCGTTGGTGAGAGACACAGACGAATGATAGTTGAAATAGAATATCATTTTATTTTTACTAGTTGAGATCGCAATAATAAAACACATTTCTACTGAGCGAAATAGTGTTCATATTCAGTTTAACTAAAAGAGACACAAAACTAGCTTCTCGCTTTTTGTGCAAAATCCCAGCCCTGGTTTATATTTTTGCACAAATCGCACGATACCGAACATAAATGTTTCGCCCAGGACTGGGATTTTGCACAAAAGGCGAGAAGCGAGTTTTCGTTTAATTTCTCGCCTTTCAATTTTGTCCGACGATTTTTTTTTCGATTTTGCACAAATAGACAAAATAAAAGGCGAGAAAATTGAGCAACTTTAATTTAGTTGTCAAAAATACATTTTATTGACAAGTTTGTTTAGATTTGTGTCGTTGATACAAATGAATTTGTAAAAAATCATGCTATTTAAAATACCTAAACAATCAATTATATGTAATAAAAAATAAAAGTTGGTTCAACATTTAATTTCGGGGTATCCGATGTCCTATTTCAAGTGTAAGATCTTTTGTCGCTAACACTGGAAATGTTATGGTGTTTGTTAAATTATCAATTATATGATCGTTTCGTCTTGTTCCCTTCTGTGATATTCGGCGGTGTTATTTTCTGTACTTATTGTAATAATCGAGAAGGAAATTTTCCTAATATGCACATAAATTGATTAAATTCAAATATTAATTTTTCCTTTTATGATTTATACCATTGCTCAAGTGACAACATATGATTTATACCATTGCTCAAGCGGCAACATTTTATAATTAAAACAATAATTTTACTAATATATTCAAAAGATATGTGAAAGCAAATTTCAATTTTTTTTAATTACCTATAATGTGCATATGCTAAAACATTAACTTAAAATTCATTTTTCCTACTTCTCACCAAGTACTACACATGGTCGAAAATAAAAGCAAGAGCGAGTGTCTACTCGCATAGTGCAAAATCGCTTTTTCTCGCTTTTAGCATAAAGTCGCTCAAAAAAGGCGACTCGCTGTGTGCAAAATCCCAGTCCAGGGGGCTCGTAAATGTCACGCCTAAGGCGTACACATTATGAACACTTTTATTAATACTAATACATATACAAGTCTTCGTAAATTTGTTTCACTTCTCATGGCTGGTCTCCACTTGTATATTTTTCTCTTGACAAAAAATAAATGCCAAACGGCTCGTGACATTTTTTTTACCAGTACCAAAATCTTCTATAATAAAAGTCATGAAAATTCCATACATATGAAATAAAAAAAATTAGGTTCTATGTGTATTGGTGTATATGTACATCTCGTATTGTATATCAAACAAAAAACCATTTTTATTACCATTACCATTTTATTTACCATTTAATTCCAGGAAAAATTATTGAATCAGCAACAAATAGTTTTATGTTTTTATTTTTTGTTCACAAATATGTAATTATTTTCTGAATTTCTAATTTAAGAAGATTTTCGTTTGACAGATGTTTATTTTGGCATCACTAAATTTATATGTGTTAGTTAACTAAGTATAAAGGTGTTGGTGTAGAAACAAGAAAAAAAATTCAAATTTACGTTGAATTGTTAGTGTAACTAATACAGCCAAATCTAGTGGAATCAATAAATGTATATGTCTGTAAAAGAGAGTTTCATGACTTTTATTATAGAAGATTTTGCCAGTACTAACATAAAGAATATAATTAATCTCTCACTTTGAGAATAAGAAAAAAATTTTAATTTGGTTCGTTTTTCGAATAATACAATTTTTGGCATATTATTTTTGTATTCCACAATTTATTATTTAAGTTTTATTTTAATAACATAAATTTTATTACATTTTCACCTAAAATTTATTAAAAGGACAAAATTTTGTCAAAAAAAAATGAAAATTTAATTTTATTTGTCAAAATATTCAACATAAAATGACATGAAATTGAGCATATAATACAATTTATGCTCAAATGAGCATATAATACAATTTATGCTCAAATGAGCATATAATACAATTTATGCTCAATTGGCACAACGTCATGAACTCATGACAAAAATATTGAATATTCTGATCTTTCCCTCTCTTGACAAAATTTCAATGCGCATGCTCAAATCAATTTTTGTGTATGCATTTTGGAACATGTACTAAGGACGTGTCCGAAGTTTGTGATAATATTGGTTTTGTAATAATTTTGACAGGAGTGAAATTATTTTCTCTCCCATATTTTGTAATAAGTTTTATTTGTACTATTTTTTTTAGAAATAAATTAGCGTAATACAGACTAATTATTGTTATTGCGCTCTTTTGTTTATGAATATTATTACAGAAGTGTCAAATTTACAACACGTAGTTGCTGTAATAATTTGGTTGCATACAAAATAATGTCATAATTATTTCAGCTGGAATAATTATCACAAACTTCGAACACGTCCTAAAAATTGTCAAGAGGAAAAAAATGGACTAGATTTTTTTTTGTCAAGAGAAAAATACGAAAGTAGATCATCATCATGTGATCACATCATGTGACGACATTATCGTTTATGTTACATTTCCGTTCAGTTTTAGCGTACCGTCTACGAATACCTTAGGATGTATATACTATATAACAAAGTCTTCGTAAACTGTACTTTTATGTTACACGTGGTCAGGAGGGATCCGGATATTTTCTGTCAAAAGGCGATCAGTGAACAGTCCGATGGATTATTTTTTTTTTGTCTTCTTCCAACTTCAGTCAATTTTTCACAGTGGAATTGGAGAATAAGTTTTCAAACTGAAAATGGCAGCCAAATGATAGAACCAGGGGTGAGATGTTGTAACCATCACGTTTTTCGCTTCGATGCATTTTCGATAGAATAACTGTACTGCTTTGTTAAAAATATAAAATTTTAAAACAATTTAGTTCTAAAATACCGTTATTCTATCGAAAACGCATCGAAGCGAAAAACGTGATGGTTACAACATCTCACCCCAGAATAAATCTATAAAGATTCACTGTCGTTTTCGATTGAGTCGAAAAAAGCACTCTAAGGGAGAAAAATTTGCTTTTATTATGTTCGATTGAAGAAAAAAACATTACAAGGGCCAAATATTTTTGCTCGAGAGCACTTTTAAGAAATCACGTTTTTTCCGTAGATTTATGCCTCTTTTACATAAATATGTTTGTATGTTTATTCTGATTCTGTTATTTGGCTGATTGGCTGCCGTTTTCAGTTTTAAAATTATGGCCATTTTTTATTTAGAAGTGTCATTAAATTAATCTCAACATTGCATCGAAAACGAATTTTTTAGATTTTATGGTCGTGTTCAATCGGGCAAAAATGATAAAAAATATCAGGATATTTTATCCCACCCTAACTTCATTCCGTAATACTGTACGTCAAACCCGATTGAACAACCAAAATTGATAAAAAATGATAAATTGATTTTAAATGTTACATTTGATTTTAGATCGCTTTGTAAAATTTAACAAACTCGTTCTGTCGTCAGATTTTTAATTAAATGTATATATTTTTTAATTATTTTTTTCTATAAATTATTTTGATATTGAAACTATTTGGTTTTTATCCAAATATTGGAGACACAAATAATTTTAGTTTGAGTTTCGTTGGGTTTGTGTTCTCAGACAAAACTACGAAACATAAATGATTATTTATGTTTAAATAAATAGGTGACGGTGTAAATACCATATAAATATCTTAAAAAAGCAAATTTAATTTAATTTAATTACCGAAAATATCATAAAGAAAATAAATACAAAATTGACAGCAGGAACCCAAAAAACCAAGAAAAAAGTTGGTTTTTTTGTGTGATAAATGAGTGCGTTTAATGCCAAAAGTGATAAAAAATATCATGATATTTTTTATCATTTTTGCCCGATTGAACACTAGGTATATTTGCAATTTTCTAATTTGGCAGATAACCCCCCATAAACAAAAAAGAGCATTGAGTTGTTCTTGTTCGATGCTTTTAATTAATTAAAAGTTTAATAATTATAATTTATAAATTTGCAAATACATAAGTACTAATTTGTTCTAAATAAAAAAGCTAATAAATTTAAATAAACAATTATTTTTTGTTTTCCAATTAATTATAAAAGGTTAATGGTTTAATTAAATTGGGTGTTTTAGGTTGCATATGCAGTTAAATGGTAACACAGCGCTATTGTGTTTCATTTTATTTTTCCCAGTTTAATTAAATCTGAAAAAACCTTATCAAATGACAATCGCTTTATTCTCTCCGATAAATTATGTCTGATCTCTCCGACATAATAAAAAACAAGGCAATTGTTTTCAGACGGATTGCAAAATACCAAATTGTTAATTGTAAATTTCATACTTTTGAGTTGTTCCGTTATTTTAAATTTTTATGGTAGGATTAAGACTTCATTTATAACACCCGACACAAAAACAAGCTAATCTCTAATTCAAGATTATCTAGTTATTGTTTCAGTCTGTCGCAATACGTTGTTTATAATGCTTTTAGGATTACCGTGTTTCAGAACTTGGTTATCTTAACCATTGACAGATAAATAGATTATCGAGATAATCTCAGAGCGCGATTTCAACTTCATTTTCAAAAATCACATAATAAAATACGCCTCGCATCCCGTTGTTCACGATAATCTTTCCGAATTGGAGAACGGCGTCTTGGATATCTATTATTCCAATTTTCACGATTTGCTGGTGATCGATTTCGAGACCGCGATCTATAATTCATAGCTCTCGAATTATTTCTCGATCTTGATACTGAGCGACGATCCCTTCGACCTCGATCGTCACCACTACCACCCTTTCTATAATTATTGCGCCGCCCATGATCTGGTCTATATCCACCGCCTTTCTCTTTATCCGTCGCCTCACTATCGGATGAATCTTTATTCGATTGATAATGCCGATTTCGTGAACGTGAAGCAGAACCTTTACCACGCCGGGACCTTGAACGGGATGGCGTCCTACGATCACGCCGATTGTCGCGAGATCGACTACGTCGCGACTTTGTATTCCGATGTCGTGATGATCTAGATCGTCGTTGATCTCGTGACCGAATTTCTTCATCAGTCATCGATTTTTCCAGCATTTTTTCGGCCAAATAAATTTTCGAACACAATTTTTCTGATGATGGTGTATGCTTCTCAAGGCTTTTAAGCTCTCGAGACAACTCCTCGCGATACAGCAGAACTTGATTCAATTTCTCACGTTCCTTTTGAATAATCTTATCGATTTCTTTCTTTCTATCTTTATGAAATTCTTCTTTTACTTCTTGCAGTTTCTTCTCTTCCTTCCCCTTTAGAATTTCTTCTTTTTTTTCCTCTATAAATTCAGCTGGTATCCCAGATTCCGATTCTTGCGCCGATAGTAGCAATTCCCACAGCTCGTCCATGAATTGACGAGCATTTTTAAAATTTCCCGTTAATCCCGTCATATTAATTTGCATTTTCTTTGCACACGGAAACTTCTCCTCCTCCAATTGATTGTAGACAAATTTAACCACAACATCATCCTCTTCGTCTTTATGTAAAATATCAGTTATTTTTTTACTGATCCAAGGCCGTAAAACATCCAGTTTCACTTTGGCCATGTCTACCTGTGTGTACGTGAGGAAAATAGTCTATGGTAAATTACTATACATATTTTACTTACCTTTTTATTCAGCCTATCTCCTAACCTCATCTGTTTTAATAATGTCTTTTGCTTATTAGTAAAGCTAGTGTCCTGTTGTTGACTTGTCCCCTAAATAAAAAATAAAAAAGTAAAATTACCCGTCACATCACACAAGCCGCCCAATCAACTTACCGTAAACATCATGTTTTGAAGTTATGTTTGGATCTCTTGTTATGTAGATGAATAAAATTGGATTTATGTATTTAAAACTATGTATATGTAAGTAATTATTGTTCTTGTTTTAAATAACCACAAATGTTACTGTTTGCGAAAATGCGACCTGTGTGTATTTGGGGAGCTCTTCAAAAAGCTCCCTCGTTTTGTTTAACCAAAAAAAAAAAAGCCGCTTGCACCACCCACACACACCAAAGAATTAAATTATTGTTTTAATGCCCCAATTCCATAGTAAAAAATTGACTAATACAGCATTCACAATGAAAAACTTTTTACTTTTGCCTTCCAGGTTTGTTTGAAATAAATTTTGAGAAAAAAAAAATTTTTGCTCGTTATGTTGCTGGTTGCCTTAAGGAAAAAGTTAACAAACTTTTATCTTTTGCCTCATGAACAAAAAGACTTGAAGTTGGAAGAAGCCAAAAAAAATAATCCATCAGAGTGACAAAGACAAAGTATTTTGTTATTGTTTATTTTATAGCAAATTTTATGGATACCCGCTAAACAATTTTGCGATTCGCAAAATACGTAACATTAACGAGCTATAAACGAAACGTTTTTTTTCTCCTGCACTACTTCATATACAGTAAAAATGTTTTTAGTGAGTTGTTCGGAATGAACATAACATTAACATTTTCTAATAAATTATTGTGTATACAATTTTTTTTATAAAGAATTATTGGCACGGATTGGTTTTAGCTGTCTCACTTGACAGGCGACGATGGCAAATTTTGGAAAAGGAAGATTTAATTTGTTTTTAAATTAAAATAGGAATTTACTAATGTTTATTCAATTGTGAATTATGTTTGCAAATTTTGGAAAAGGAAGATTTAATGTTTTTCTAATTAAATAAACAGCGATTTTTAGTTATTAATATTTCCACACCAAGAAATAAATGGCGCCACTTTGACTGAGACAGCTAAAACCAATGCTAGCCTTTTATTATTTCTTAATAAATTTGTGGCTTAGGCCCTTTCCGAAAGTTATACTTATTTATTTAGACCTTCTTATTTAAATAAGTATGTTTGGCGAGGTAACTTAAAATAAGTATGTTCTTACAAAAAAAAAATCTTAAACGAAAACCAAAATTCTGTTAATTTCGTTGCATACATATTGTGATATTATGTAGTAATTAAGTTTTATAAAAAATTTAATTAAGGACGTGTTCGAAGTTTGTGATAATTTTGTTTTTGTAATAATTTTGACAGGAGTGAAATAATTTTCTCTTTCACATTATGTAATAAGTTTTATTTGTACTATTTTTTTTAGAAATAAATTAGTGTAATACGGCTTAATTATTGTTATTGCGCTCTTTTGTTTATGAATATTATTACAGAAGTGTCAAATTTACAACCAATAGTGGCTGTGATAATTTGGTTACGTACAAAATAATGTCATAATTATTACAGCTGGAATAATTATTACAAACTTCGAACACGTCCTAAAAATAATTTTATCCTGTGTTCGAAGTTTGTAATAATTTTGTTTTTGTAATAATTTTGACAGAAGTGAAATAATTTTCCCTTCTATATTTTGTAATAAGTTTTATTTGTATTCTTTTTTTTAGAAACAAATCAACGTAATACGGCTTAATTATTGTTATTGCAAGCTTTTGTTTATGAATTTTATTACAAATTTACAACACGTATTGTCTGTGATAATGCATTGTCAAATTTACAACACGTATTGGCTGTGATAATTTGGTTGCATACAAAATAATGTCATAATTATTACAGCTGGAATAATTATTACAAACCTCGAACACGTCCATAGTTACAAAATAGTCAAAATAAAAAATAAGTAAGTGAAATCAATTCGGATGATTTTACATACTTATTTAAGATGGCGGCAAATAAGTATGCTAAATAAATAAGTATAACTTTCGGAAAGGGCCTTAAAAATTCAATTTTTTATCATTTTTAAATATCTAAAAACATGTAAAAATTTAATTTTGTGTTTTTATTTACAATTTTGATTTGTTCGTCAATTAAATTTTGAGTAAACTTTGCAAAACGGGCCATTAATGTGTTGCAAAAGTGTTACTTTAAAGTATCACTTAATACGATACATAAACGCTTCACCAAAACGATTCTTTAACGTATCACTAAAAGTGAACTGTTTGCAAACCACCAACACATTAACAATACTTCGCTAAAAAGTCTAATTATCTTGTTATAGGAATACCATAAACGATTCATTTTTGAGCCGAAAAAATAATTCGTTTACGAACGATTACATAAATCGCTTTCAGTTGATTTTTCGGCATTTTTTATAGACAAATATATTAATTGTTCATGGCAATCCCAATATTTTCGATTTGGTAAATCAGAAAAATACAGAGGCCAATCGCTCATAATATATCTACTGAAAAAGTAGAAATATCTTCCCCCCTCCCCGTAATTTTGGCTGAAGGCCCAAAGAGTTATACCAATGTACCACTCTGCAAAAAATGACAACCCTCCATGAGTTCTTTCTGTTGGTAGTTTGGTTTCGTACTGAAAAGTATGGTCTACTCATCATCAAACAATTTGACATCTATCTTAATAATCGATTTCACACGGACGATAATTCACTACCGAAGTGGTTTCGCTTTGATTAACACAGTTTGATTTGTTTGTAAAAATGGTTGCAATCATTTATTTGTCAACAAGAAAAATGTCAACTACACATTACAAAAGCTGTTGGCGAAAACTCGGGTAAATCATTTAGAACGTTAAAATTTTCCTTTAGTACATGTTTAAGTCCAAATCGACAGATGCAACTAAAATCGCAACTACAACTATAATGTATGTTTTGGTATTTTTAAACCACATTAAAAGGTCAACTCAAAACAGTCGGGCTATTTGTAAATTCGATTCGAACGTGTTCGACTCTTCGAAATATAAGATTCGTATTTGATTTAAATAAGAAATGGACAGATCCGATTCAATTCAAATAAGAATCCAATACCTCGAACCTCGAATACGTTCGTATCGAATTCACAAATAGCCCACGTTCTTAAAATTGACGTTTAATACCGGATTTTTTCGAAAATACATAGACTGCCAAGTAGATTGCTGTTGTTTTTTATTTATACATGTTAGCAGCATTTAAAAATTCCATTAAAATTTCAACTAAATTCGTTGCTTTAATAACGTTTAAAAATATGTTTTTCATAATTCAATTCCGAAAAAACTATAATACCTCCTCCGACAGAAACAAACTAGCTAATCGCGAATTCGAGATTAGCTAGTTATTTTTTCAGTCTGTTACAACACGATTTTAATACTTTCAGGATAACCGCGCTTCATAATTTGACTATCGTATTCTAGTTGTATAAACTCGATAAACATGAAATACAAAAAAAAGGGATAGGAACCAAACTACCACAGAGAAAGCTCAAGGTAAGTTTTCATTTTTTGGAGTCGATACACTTATTGACCGCGGGTTAAAGTACGGGGGAGATTTTGATATTTCTACTTTTTTCATGGTAGATATATTTATAAATGATTGGCCTCTTCATTTTTTCTGATTAACAAGTCGAAAATGTTGTGAATGCCATTATTTTTAATATATTTTGTCTATATAAAGCCGAAAGAATCTTATGTTAAATTCTTTTCGCCAAAAAACATCAAAAAAAATTGATGTACATCGAAAACCATATTCGATTTGCCAAAAAACATCAATGTTTTTTCGATGTACATCAATTTTACGAAATGTATATTTTTTCATAAATCAACTACAACAACAAATTAGAAACGTCAATTTTAGTTGTCAAAGTTGTCAATTAGAGTTTTTGTGCCTTGATTTTATTTAATTCGATTAAAATAATTAAGTACAACAATTAAAAGAATAAGAGACGGAAAAGAACTGTTTATATTGAAAACATTTCATACGATTAAAATAATTAAACACAACAAACAAACAAAAGGATAATGAAAATCGAGACGGAGAAAACTGTTTATATTGAAAATTTTATTTAAACGATTAAAATAATTAAACAACAATTAAAATGATTTAAAATCAAGACACAAAAAACTCGTATATTCACAACTTTGACAAATACAAAATGAAGTTTCTATTTTTGTTGTTGTAAGTAACGTCAAAAAAACCAATTTGGTTCCGTGTACTTTTCGCACCACAAAATTTACATTGATTTGAAAAAACGAAAAGAATTCGACATTATTGATTTAATACAGACAAACTTTCTCTTTCGATAATTTGTGTGTCTGTCAATGTACTGCAACTAAAAATTTTAGTTGTCTGTCAATTTGAACCTTAGCTTTGAGATTATTACCAATGATACATGTTAAACCGAAAGTGATCTGACTGAAAACGTCCGAGATAAATCCAACATGTAAACGGTGACTTGACTGAAAGTTATCTGAAAGTAGTCTGAGTTCGGTCAACTTAAATTCGGTTGGTTGAGTCACTTTGTATATTGAGTTAAACATATAAACTTTAATTTAGTTGAATTGACAGATTTTTTCATACTATGAAAAAGGCAAAAGGTTTTTATACATTTTCGAAGTGGTTTTCAAATTATTTTAAATAATTTTTTAATAATTCAAATGAAATTTTAGAACAAAGTGACATTTGAACTGTCAGCTCAGATCAAATAAAAATGTCCCATGTAAACACCAACTCAAATTTTCAGTCAGATCACTTTCGGTTTAACATGTATCTTTAGTAAGTGTGACCTCTCTCCAGTAAGTTTATAGAGCGAGTTTTTATTTCGAGTATCTGCTGCATGGTACATCGTTGTTCTGGGATAAAACAGCAAATGTCAAACATTTAGATTGGAATTTCAATGAGCACGTTTATGCTTAGGGTTCAACCTGGTTTGAACCTAGGTTATCTTTTACTATAAACGGAGTCGAGTCATCTTGTAGTTAACTCGACTCGACCTAAAAAATTTCTAGGGTCGAGTCGAGTTAACTCTAAAATCATCCACTATAAACGGAGTCGAGTCGAAAAATAAAAATAACAAAAAATAATAATAAAAATACACCATTTTGATTTCTTAATTCGTGTGCGCATCTCCGATTTTTGTGTTTCTGTAATTTTGTATACTGCAAACTTGTAAAATAAATGGCTTTAATCATAATTTTTATTGAAAATAAAAATTATTATTTTTTTTTTGACGTTTCTGACTCGGTTTCAACCTAGTTTCGACTCGACTACGATTTGACTCTGCAGTATAAACGCTAAAAAAGATAACTACAAGATGATCCAAAGTTAACTAAAAGATGACTCGACTCTGAGCATAAACGTACTCAATGTAACACGAGTTCAAATAAATTGTTATTTATGAATGAAATTTCTTGACTTATTTGACTTTTGTAAGAGGTGTTTTCAGAAATTATATTAATTTTAACAAAATTTTCGCAAATTATGGTAGTTTTTGAAAAATTGGATTTCACGGTTTTGAATGACAGTCGACATCACTTGTTTGTGGCAATGCTTTTTTTATCTTTTACGAATCGTTTTTTGTGGTTAGGGAACATTTTGTTTAGAGGGCAGAACTAAAGAATTTAGCAAAGACAAAAACCGTTCCATTAATTACCCAAGTATAGCGGGACTCGCGGTTGGCCAATTAAAAAGTAGAGCTTAAAAGCGTCTTTTTTTTTGTAATTTTGATTTTGTCAAGGCAGCCACGTTATGGCTTTATAAAATCAACTAAAGTTAAGCTAAATACATACATATTAAATTAAGTTTCAACAAAAAACCGATTAAGTAAACCGTGACATCTACATTTAAATAGCTTTACCAAGGTACACTGTTTGAAATGTAACTGCATTCAAATTTTTTTTTTTAATTTTTGTCTTTTGATTCATTTTTTAATGCCATAAATATATAAATTTATTAAAAATTAAATACAAGCAAATCATTTGTTTTTTTTTTTATATAAAATAAAATTAAAATGATTCATGCTTCACGGCATTCAAAGTCAAGTTCATGGATACAAACGAATACAAACATAATAAATTCATGCATCTCTTAAAAGAAAATTGTTTTGAATTTCTTTGAGACTATGCGCAAAGAAATAACAAAACCACAACAAAATAATTTCATATCAATACATGAAAAACAATTGATTCAAGTTATTTTAGTATTCTTCGAACCGTTGCCACAAGTAGTTGGGTTTAATAAATAATATAAAATTGTTTTATTGTTTAAGTTAAATAATATATATAATTACAATTATTGAATGAAATATTAAAAAAAATATGTGGAATTCTTTATAAGAAACATAATTAAATTAAATTAGTGTGTACTTAATTTATAATATACAATATTTAGTGATTTTTTAAGTGATTACTTTAAGAAGTTTTAAGAAATCTATATTTAAACAAAATGGAATACCAGAATATTTATAGCAACTTATTTAAAGTAAGTATATAGTACAAAGAAGCTAAATTAATAATTTAACTTCTTACGATTTGTGCGAATTGTATAAAGAATATAAAAACAAAACCTAAGATTTTTTTTTGTATTTAGATTTTTAGAATAAATAATAAAACATTAAAATGAGGCCATTAACCCTTTTTCTTATATATATATATATTGTATATATATACATAAAATATTGTAAATATTATATTGTTCTGTTTAAGATTCATACAAAAATTTCAAAAAAAAAAAACTATTCTGTATCAACTAACACTATATTAATTAGCTCAATAAATAAGAAAACAATAAAAAAACCGTACACTATAAAAAAAAATTCTTGTAGGATTGTTTAACGCGCGGTACACTCGTATATAACTTACCGTTACTCGCGTTGTTCGTCTTATAATATTTGGGTTTCTGCGAATATTCTTAAACCAGTTTGTTGTTTTTTGCTTCGATTTTTAGTGATTTTTAATATAAAATTATTTTTACTGTATATATTGCATTTAGGAATTGGGTGACGGTCTTATTTCCTGTTCTTTATAGAATTTTTGGTCAATATTAAAGACAACATATAAACTATACATATATACGTTTAAAATTAAATTAGGTTCGTCGTCTACTCATTATGAAATGATAGACATCCTTTGATTAATTTTTAAACAGTTGATATGCTTGAGAAAGTTGAGAGGTTTACAATTATTAACATAACAGTTATAATTGAATGACTCATATTTACTTTAACTTCTTGATATAAAGTCAATGAATCTTAAAGATTTGAATGGTGTTTGTATATGCTAATATATATCCAAGAATTGCTAATACAGCAAACATATATCTATATTTACAATATTGATTTTGTAATCTGAACAATTACGAGAAGACCCAGATAAAAACGGGAGGCCTATTGCTTGAAGGATTCAAGGAAGGATTCTGAAAGAAATTTAGTACCTATTTTCAAGTAAAGATAGCTTTTCGGTTTCTGAGTTTGGAATATGCCACAAACACTGTCCGACCAATAAAATGCCTCGGTGTTCCTTAGTTCAGCGATCGTGAAATCATCACCGAATAAAGTACTATACAAAAACATTCATTTAACTTGCACAATTTACCTTGTAATCGCATGTAGTTTACATAACTTTTAGTAGATCGTTTCTCTGCATATACACACACCTATTACAAACAGTGGTTTTGGTTATTTAACAAATAAAATATTTTCACTATTAAAATCATAAAAAAATTGTATATAATTTATGATTATAGTTTCACACTTTGATGAATTTATATCGAAAGTGATAAATGAACATGACATTAAACTTGTCTATATAATTATAAGTACAATATTGACTTATATAGTCTAGTCTAGACTTCTAGAGGCTCTTAACATATTATATAACAAAACCACATCTGGTTTGCTTAACGGCTTAATGGCTTAACACAAATTTTTATTTTACCAAAACCTAAATAAAACAAACCAGCATGATATTGTGTACCTATATTCCAAAATTCCCACAATAAAATTTGATGCACCTGAGAAAATGAGAATTACAAGACGAAATAAACGAAAATAAGAAAAGTTTAATTGTACCGAACAGTCATAT